>JAVLVB010000699.1:84165-111954 GCA_032876305.1 Orestias chungarensis | reverse complement strand
CTCCGTGTAGCATAGCTTCACTTTTTGACTTGAATCAACAACATCACAGGCGTTGCAAAAATCGCAGCAGCGGCACCGTGCCCTCCCCATGTCAGGGAGGTGCGACTGTTTCTGTCTGGGTTGGTTGCATAATTATGATAGCGTGTTTGCCTCTGAAAATCTCACAAGGAGACTAATTTATGCACTTGTTTTGGAAGCGAAGGCCAAATCTGTACCTTTCTGTATTGATGTTTGTTTGCAGCTCTGTCTTTACAAACTAGGTCCGGGACAGGCTTAGGAGAAATACGCTTCAACATGTTCTCCCCAGAGACTTCAACAAAGAGCCTTTCTTCATCTTTCTACCTCAAAGTCAATCCTGTATATGCTGAACCCAACCTGTAGATAGACAGTGACACATAATGGACAGATAAGGCTTTCCGTTGTGCAGGTAGCCAGATTTACAGTCCCCCCCCCCCTCTTTTTTGACTGGTTTTTACAGCATGCCTACATTTTCCAAGAATGCTAATTATTTTATTTGCCAACATTTTCCTTTATCATCAAAAACAGAAATAACAGTAGAGTTTAGCTCTGGTAATAGTGTCAAGATGGTTTCCACTCTGCATATTAATGCATATTAAGGTATATTAAGCATTTTCATAAGTAGTCTCAAGTATTCATGGATTTCAGGTATTGTTTGGTTTACCCAATGTTAATACTGGGGATTCCCTGAATCCTAATTTAGATTTTTAATTTATTTCACCAACTGACAAAAACAGTCCGAACTTAAATAATAAGAAAACACAACAAATAGAAATGAACAACCAACCCAGGGAATCCCACTGAAATCAAGACACTTAACAGTAAGTGTGAATTAATGCCTAAGAGACACCAAAGATTCCTTATAGTTTTGTTTTAAAAGGAAAACTGTGAAATGAGAACTTGTTATTCTGATGGATATACTGCATAAGTCCTTTGCTTGGGTGCAATAAGCAATGTTTTTACACAATTTGAGTGTTGATATTCCCATATGAACAAAATATGCCACAATTAATGTCTATGTTATTTTGAACAAACAAGTGAAGAACTCGGCCAACCTACAAATAAGTTAAATGTAGTCAACACTACATTTTTCTAATCTAACTTTATAAGCTCATATATGCTCTCAGAATTCCTTTTAAATAAAGCCTTAAAAATATGTTTTAATTTGAAATAACAAAATGTTCAATTACTTACTTCACTTTCATTCTTGTGAGAAATATAAATGGAGAAAACTTTACATTGAAACTTGAAAGAGGTTTTAACTGCAGGAAATGTATGAAGCCAAATATGCTGTTTAATTTAATTCTTAAATCTGCCTTAGTTGTTTGTAACTAGACAAACTAGAAAGAAAATAGCCTGATGTTTTTGAAGGAGAGTAAATTGAACACGGATTACTCGGCCTTCAACAGTTATACACAGCAGACATAACTTTACTTCGATAACTGTCCTGCAGTTAGTTTACCATCAAATAAGGTCTTAGAAAATACAGCATTCCTTTTTCCTTTAAGGTATGTATTCTTTTTAATTTTTAAAATTATAAATCTTAGTAGCGCGCACAGCAGAACACGTAGGCACGGGAGAACACACCTTAGATATTGATTAAAAGTGATTCAAATTTGAAATTTAAAAAAATGCATATTTATTTACATTTTGATAAAAGAAATTACATTTAAAAAATAAATTTTTAATAGTCAAAAGAAAATATATCATATTTTTTTCTACATATTAAAAATTGTATTATATTTCTGATAGAAATATCCATTAATATTTTTAAAGACTTATCTTTAGAGATGAACTCAAAGTCCTTGAGTCCTCTCTAATATGACCATAATCTTTATTTTTCTCTACAGTTCGGTCAGAGCTCTAGGTGGGACCTTCCAAAATGTAAAAAAAAAACTCTGCACTGAAGAACAAATGTTGCTAAAATGAATAAACATATATCCAAAACCCCTACTTATTGAGTAATTTTTAAAATTTCTGAAAAGATTTCCTGAACTTTGGACTTAATCAACTACTCGCAGGGTACGGAACTCTGGGCTTCATGAAGAAAGCATAATTTCATTGCTGACACTTTGCCTTTTTTTGATTTTTCCCCTGATTTTGTTCCAAGCTCAAAAATGTATTTAAAAATGTTTAATACTGCAAACAAATACGTAATTTCCTTGAATAATTTTGTGTAACAGTAAAACCAAACACATAAATTGCATTATTTGGGGTTTCCATGCAGGCTGTTATAAAGAAAAGGGGCTTTTGTTCTTGCAATAAATACTATTAAGGAGCTCCTATGTGTTTTTGCTGTGAATATAAAACATTACACCTCTCTAATTTCATTAAGATCTGCTAAAAACATGACTTTGAACCAGAATCAAAGGACACAAGATAAAAAATAAATAAAATTCACAACATAATAAATCCATATTATGTTGTGAATTTTTTTTTGTTATGAAATGTAAGATAAGCCTTAGGGTTTGTCTTACATTACATCATATATATACTTAACTGACATGCAAGGTTCAGAGCAGATATAAAATAGGGCTTTAAAACATGACAAAGTGGGGAACTCACATGTTACTCACAGCTGAATCAAACAGTCTCTGGACGCTAATCCGCCCGACTTGTGCGTTATTTCATACTGTACGTGTCATGCCAGTGAAGAGTTTCTGCCGGAGTCTCTTTATGTCAAGCTTTGAAAGATTCAAAGAACTCATGCATACAGCCTTTATTTGCATAGACGTTTGCATTCTAGCATATTAGCCCTCGGCCCCCACAAACTACCAGGACGGACCGCTGGTTTCTAAACAGCTTCTGTCACTAGGAGCATCAATTCAACCCACAGCACAGCAGGACCAATACACACAGCAGCTTTTGTTTCAAACAGCCTTCCTCAAGATAAGAAATATGGCTAACAATGTGACGTATGCCTGAATAGGCCACTTCAGCCCGACATCCAGAGTCACGTGGGATCAAGCTCAGATCAAAGCCGAGCTGATGCCACTCGGAGAACCGGACCACAAAAGAACAATAATTAAAAGCCACATGGATATCTAGCCAACCTCACATCTGTCTCCCAAACACACACACGAACACTTGAACATCTCCCGTGTACCCTTTTGTCAAGGAAATGTGTGTGTGGTGGGGTGGGGGACAGCTCTGTTTTGATGTCTGTCTTGACAATACAGCAGCTCCTCCAAATCCTGACATGCAGCTACCTGCCACACAATAAGCAAGACAGTCATTTCCATCCATCTGAATGCAGTAAACACACAGACAGCAGCTCTCAGCCCATCATTATTTGGGTGCGTAGGGTGGCAGTTGTGGGGGGGTGGAGTGGGGTACAAAGGGGAACTGTCAGAACCAGCAACAATACATACACAGAGCTTCCAGTTGTGCTACCTAATGAGCCAGTATATATGAATATGCTTTAGTCATATCAGTTCAACCATTTTTATCCATTTATCAAAAGTAAGGCTCATTGACTTCATTTATTATGTAATTAACATGCAGAACAAGCCATTTTTTTCAAACTTGTTTAATTAACGTTCTTGTTTTTTCCCCCTCATTGGGTCGGGATATTTATCCCAGTTTTTAAGGAAGGTGTGGGAGAATTTATGACCAAATATGGATTTAGATGGAGTGAAAATAAGAATTTAGGTTAGATATGGTTGTTTTCCATCATTGAATGTTAGGCAAACAATACCATGGGTCCGTTTCCCAAGTAGTGGCCTTAGCACATTTTAAAATTCTGTCTCAGTTAATACTGATTTCTATTGATCGTCATGGTCTAACTTGAAGATTTTGACTTTCAACCTTTTTTAATGAGAGCAGTATAAAGAGAATACACAAGGTATCATTTTGGATGTATATTTTTAAGTAAGTCACTTCATCAAAGCTGATCGAAGCCCAAAGGTAAACCAGGGAAACTTCAATCGTCAAGTCCGATCACTGGTGCGTCTTTAAAAGTAAGATATTATTTCTGATGTATAACTGACTTTATTTCATTCCTGCTAAATTATAAGGGTCAATAACCAAATAAGAAGAATGGAAGTTATATCCAGTGAAATAAACATAAATAAACACCACACTGACAAGCAAACAATACTTTTAAGATTATAGAAATAAATAATTATATTTAAAGTAATAACAATAGTAGTGACTATGAAAAATGTTGAAGATTGAAATTGATTTTGTTGTTCAATTTGTTGAATAAATAGAATTATAAAAAGAAAAAAATGCCTGAGTACATGAACCAACGAGAGAAGCTATAACACTGATGACAAACAAGGCAAATGCATGAATGGAGGAGAATGACAACCTGCAACATGTTAAGAACAGATTCTTTAAGACTTAAAAAGTTTCATAATATCTGGTGACGTAAAAGGGGAAATGTATTTTCCTTCCAGTACAGCACCATTTTTTGCTGAGAGATCATAGATATCAAGAAAAACAGATGTGAATGTCGTTCAACGCACTTTGCATCCCAACATTTTATCACTACTGCCACAACTACAGTAGCCTGGCAAAGACCTTATTACAAAGCACTTTTTTTGAACCAGTTGAACACTTTGAGATATTGTAACACAAACCCGACAGGATATCTTGAAATCTTAATGTCAGGCATTTTCTGCTTCTAAGCACATCAGATTAAAGGAAAACTGTTGACTTGCAGCATCTTTTGTTCATATACAGTATGATGTGCTGCAGTCTGTGTATAACTGTCGGTTTTCAGATTTGGATCACATTAAATCTTCAAACTCCATAGCACCAGAGAGAGCTTGGGGCGAGGACTGAACGGGTTGGTGACTTTGGGCGTTTGTGCGTAAAAGCGCGCAGATCAGTCTAGAAGAAGCCCGTTTTCATACAATGAGTGGGTGTGCTTATAACCCTGCAATCACTGTTCTCTATTGGAGGAAGAAGTGCGTGTTTGTGTGTGGGGGAGAAGGGGAGGGTGGTAGTCGAAACAGAAACAGAGCCTCCTTTGTACCTCTTGAGCATCAACCTCCTCCTCGCTGTCAGTGGGCTCCGGAGCTCTGACGAACCACCACTGGATCTCCAAATACACAGACGTGGTTCCGCTCTGGAAGGCGCACGCCATTTCTATGTTCTGGCCCTCTTTAACAGTCATGTTGGAGGGCAGATCCGTAAAGCGACCTGCAGACCAAAAAGAAAGAAAGAAAGAAAGAAAAGCACAAGGAAGGGGTGAGAAGGAGGACTGAGTTGCATGGATGGGTCATGACAGGTTGAAGAGACGGTGATGTTGGGATTGTTCTATGGGCGTAAATCAATCAGTGGAAGAAGCACTTGAAACGTGCGCTCCTGAGCAGAAGGTAGACCCCCCCACTCCCCACCAGCACTCACGCACACACACACACACACACACACACACACACACACACACACACACACACACACACACACCCAACATCCACCGTCACAGATACTGACGGAGACAAGACAGCAGAGTTAAATTATTCAGACTCTTCATTACACACAGGCTTCAGTAGATATTTTTGAGCGATTGTTTTTTCCTTTGGTCATGTTTTATATTTTATATATTTATGATTCTATGATAAAGTGCAATAAAACTATTAATAAGAAAGAAAAAAAGAACTAGAAAATTTATTTTTTACAGGTGGCTCGTATTAATCTTTAGCCGAACCAGTTGCGTTTTATAACATTTTTATCATTATTATCATTAAAGTATATTCTGTGCATTAAAACTATCATCCTAAAGCGTCGCGTAGGTCTGACACAACTTTGTGCAGAATGTGAATATGAATTATTTAAGCCTTTTTTAAATTGAGAGCATCAGCAGGAAGAGGCAGTCGGGGAGCTTTCAGCACCGCGGACAGCTACAGCAGCTCCAGCCAGCTTTTTAAAACAAGCAGCTTCTTCTTTACCAAGCAGCCTGTTTCACTGGAGGTGAAGAACAGACAATAAAAACAGGCTCAGGTTCTCCCGAACCACCAAATAAAGTGTCCTAAAAGAAAAAAAACACCAGTTGCTTATGTTGTAAATAAGCACGCAACCTTCATTTCTCATCCCTTCTCCCTATTGCGCATTAGGATCCAGTTAGTATGAGTCGTTTCCTCCGCAGCCTCCGTTGCGCTGCGCACTTTTAACACAGGGCAGCCCGTTAGAAAAAGAGAAAAAAAGAAGATAAAGAAAAGCCCCGACACACATTAGTCTTACCTTCAAAGGAGAATCCGAACTGAACACAGAATCCGGCTAGGAAAACAAATCCAACAGTGTCGTGAGAGGTCCACATTATTTCAGTTGTAGAGACGTTCAGTTTTTCACATCAGACGTTTGATTTAAAGAAACGGAGAGAGGGGAAAAAACGCAGCAGCAGCAGCAGCAACACTCCAGCTGAATCAAACAGTCTCTGGACGAGCGTGCCTGAACGCAGCTTTCCGCAGGTTGCACATGCTGGGAAACTAAAGCTTCGCGGTCCGCTCAAGTTTGGAGTCCTGCTTCCGTGGATTCCTGGCTCCGTCTGCGGCCAGAGGCTGCCTTCTACCTGGCTGCGCTCAAGTGTGAGAAAGAACCCGGCTGCGGTGTTCTTCTGCGCTACCGGAGAGACGTCAGTCTGAGAGGATCACTGTGGCATCCGCACACACACACACACACGCGCACGCACACACTCCCCCACCTAAGAGAATCTGCTCCGCATCCGGCCGGTTCCCAAACACTGACCGCCAGCACTCGTAGAAGGGGAAAGCAGAGAACGCAGATGGATAAAAACCAGGCAGAGGAGCGATGCGCATTCTCAGAGGAAGTGTAAAAGTGCGCATCCATGAGTGGATTTTATTTTGAAATGTCCCCGGCCGTGGTTGTGCGCCTGTTATTTCAGAGCTATAAAAACGAGAAGGCAGATGAAGCTGTAACTTAACGCGGGGTTAATTTCAACATGTGGTTATTTAGACATGCGTTCTGTTCCGGTCACAGTTCATTTGTCGGAGTTTCCCCATCAAAGCCATTACAGAGGCCAGGTTGCTAAGTGGTTGTAAAGTTTCAGGTTTAAATGTCTCATTTGAGCTAATCATCCATCATGCATCCTAGAAAACCACGATATTAATTCATCTGTCCATGCTTTATAAGTATTTAATTAGTGTTTGTTATGCACTAGCTGAGGGTGAGAAACACCTGGATTTGGTATTTTAATTTTTTTACTGCACTATCAAAATGAGCCTTGTTTTAAAGCATGAACCATATAACCATTTCTTAATGACTATTAAACCCTTACAAATGTTAAGTAGTTGCATGTTTGACATGTGGCAAAGGAAAACCTTAAAAATAATACTTCCTTTTTGGCATTTATAAATGTTTCTCATGTCTCTTTCAAATATGTCTTCCTTTGATAGTTGTTGAAATGATGAGATAATTATAAAGCCCAGCACTGCAGGCTAAAAAACTGGTCTACATAAATACATGTCTATGCTACCATGTGCATTCAAGGTAGTAATCTACTTTTCAAATTAAATATAAAGGTGAACAGAATTCGGTATACTATTTGACAAATAACCAGTTAGGGTTGTCTCTTTCTTGACCTTATTTTATATATAATTAGCATGCATTAATGATTTATAAAGCATTTTCAGATAAATTAACAACATCACTATAAACAATTTACTAGCCATCTACAAAACACACATTCACCTAAACCCATACTGCCAAAACAAAGAAATTTAATTTCTTATCAAGCAATTCGGTGTTTGAATGATTTATGTTGAGATATTTCTAGAATTGTACGGCTAATAGTGGCAGCGTTGTGGAGCTGCTCTGTTAGTTCTTATTTGACTTTTTGTAAATAATTTCAGGTTTATTTCTTGCTTTCCTAGATAATTATTTACTCTGGTTTTTGACGCTGTGTATCTGTAATAATTTTTAATAATAATATAAAAAAATTTTGGGTTACACTTTTTTACTTTTGGAGAGTTGTGACGATGCGTAACCATGGCAATAGTGTGTAGTATTTACAACTGGCACCAGTTGATAGCATCTTGAACAATTCAAAACAATAGTGGATCTTTGAACCTAAATCCAAGAGGGTTTGAAAAAGAAGCTTGCAGGATAGAGAACAGGACCATAGAGCAAAGAGGGAAGCAGGAAGATTAAACCAACTCTTCCATCCATGAGAGTCATGAAAGTTTCAAACAGCAAAGGCTTAAGTCAGAGCGCTTTTCAGATTAAACCGGAGATCCCTCCTCAACATACGCATCACTTTCCATCAGACCTGTTGACGACACTTGGGCCAGCTCGTCCAGGGGAATCCTGAGGTGTGCACAAATAAAGCGTACTATTACGCAAATTCCGACATTCTCCGGTGAAATTGGGAGAGAAATGAAGTATTAACAATAAAAATAAAATAAACAAATGTACATTCATGATTATTCATCAACGTTTTATTGGCTGCATATTTGAACTGCTGAATTCACAGGTAAGTTAAAAATAATAGATGAAAGCCCCTCATATTACGCAAACTAAGGTCTTAAAGTGTCAAAGGAGATTCATTTTTTTTATTAATTAAATGCTTGTTTGAGATATGAAAGAAAATTCACATAAAATGAAAAATTGTGAAGGCAGATCATTTCAAACGATTCTAATAAACCACATGTTCAAAAAAGATGCATCAAACTGTTACTATTCAAATATTTCAGTGTTGAAAAGCAATGATATGTAATGTATCTGGATGAAAAACAAACACACATATGTAGGCATTATTTGTCTCCGAGGTTAAGATATGATTAACAATCCATTGGAAAATGAATAGGTGATACAAAACAGACCTGGAAAAGTATTTGTCTGCAGCTAAGAGGTTTATCAAAAAAAATATATAAATTATGAAATTGTGGCTGCTCAGGTGAGGTTCCAAAGAGACAATTTCAGAAACTGAAAAACAAACAAAACTAACGAAACGAAATGTTTATGTGTTAGTATCTAGAGACACTCTAGAAGAAGCTTGTGTTAAAATTACTTGTGTTAAAATTACTTGTGTTGAAATTTTTGCCGAACAAACAGATATGTTTGTTCGGCAATCGTTTGCTATTCCACAAAATGAGTCAGTTGGGAAAACTTTACTTCAACGGGTAATCATATATGTTAGGGCTGCAGTGGTATAAAAACATTGTCCAATATCTGATATCTGGTATTAATATTGAAGTTGTGGTCCTTTAACAAAATTTACCAATACTACTGTGTAAACAAGCCTGAGATCCTTAACATCACTTGACCAAAAAAGACCATGTGACCACCCAATCCCCTCCAAAAAACCAACCAGCATATAACAATATGAAAACAAATATTGGTTATCATTAGCTGCCCAGTCTTGCTCATCAGACTGATATGTAACAAAATAACATTTAAATAATTTAAACAGAAACAAAAAGTACAGAATTGAAAACCTCACCAGTTAAGTCCCATAATTTTAGCAAATGAAAGAAGCTCTGTGTTTGGTGAGGGTGTGTCCATTTTATTCTTTGCCTCTGTGGTCAAAAAGGTTATAAAACTAGTTTGTAGCAGCAGACAGGAGCAATCTGTGATGGAAGTGGGGTGGAGGTGCGGGGGGTGGAGATTGACCAGCGACCCGACAAGTGCAGGGCAGGCACAGCTCGTCCTGAGTCATTAGGCCAGCAGACACCCTGCTGGAATGTTATTAGTCTCTTAGGCAGACAGAGAACACTCTGCCCTTTGTTGCCACACACACAAATCCTGTCACTCTTAAAATTTGCTGTTAATTGAACTGGTGACCAATCAGAGATCCTCCTTTGGGGAGGGTCGGTCCTGTTCCTCTGTTAACGCCAATCTTCAGGCAGATGTGTTAAAGACCGAATTATCAGCGACTCTCTGCTTTTTACAGCACACTGCATAGTTGAACTTAAAACTGAATTCATTATGAATGGCGCTACAGATTTCTCTCACTCTATGGAGTGTAATATGACAAAAGAAAGGCAAGTACTCCAACGGCTGGAATATAACACAAGCTGTGATTAACTGCAGTACACTTTAAACTGGCAGTTCAACAAAGCTATTAGGACAGTTTTTCTGTAAGTGCATAACACCAGCATGTCAGTCAACCCACTGGATCCTTCTAAGATCCATCAAGGTTTGAGAAGTCATATCTTTTGTGCTGAGTTTTAAATAGAGTTTTCTTTCTGTTTTTTTAAGATTATGTAGCAAAGTTGGCCTTTATTCACAGCGATTCACACAGAGAGAAAAAAAGGAAGACATCCAGATACATACTCTGGTTGGGAGTGGAACCCTAGACAACTAAGTCAAGGACTAACAGCAATTAGATATTTCTCTATTACCATATTTGACCATGAAATCCTCTAAAGGGAAAGCAGGTGGATTTTTTTAAAACATTTTTTACACTTATGCAACATAGAAGGCTTATGTCTTCCCTGTATTAATGCTGTGGCAGTAGCTAGATTAGATGAAGTTGGTTTTAGTTTAGTAACATTTAAATTGAATCATTCAATGAAGTTTAATTACAGTCAGTTTAATTGGAATGTTTTCTGTTCATTTTAGCTAAGTTATTTTTATTTAGCTCAGTTTAATAGATAGATTAGATAGATAGATAGATAGATAGATATATAGATAGATTAATTAATGAATTAATTAGTTCACTTGAAATCTACGCTGAGTTCAGTTTATTTTAATCCATCCAGATTAACTGCTTTATTTAGAGGTGTTCAGTTCCTCCTAAAGCAACACAGAGACACAAACAGTCATGCACACTCAATTAACTATAGACCTTTTTGTTTATCCCAAATTCATTCAATTCCCTAGAGCTTAAATAAGATCAAGTTACATGCCGGGAACTTCAATATGATAGAACAAAAGACGTGTATCAAAAAAACCTATTCATGTTTTACTGCTTCTTTTAAAAACATACATATATGAATTTTGTGATTTTTTTTAAACTTCAGATTTAAATATTTTAGAAGACCTGGCAACCCAATAAATGAAATATTACACTATTAAATTACATTTTTAGGATACGAAGTCATTCAGATCCACAGAGGACATAGTGTCTTTTAGTGTTACTTGAAGCAAATGTTTGTTTTCTTATTCATTTCAAGGCCATTGTTAAATAAAAGTTATTTTATTCATATATATATCTAATGACAGAGAAGGGTTATGGGTATAAATACTCCGACCAATTATGGGCATCACAACAGGCTTTCCATCTGAATGATTAGATATCAAAACATTCATATGGTAGAATTTAAAAAGATTAAATGGATTCCTGTACTGATTCTGATTTTAATCATGAAAGTTGGTGGTGTTTACCACTGCAGACATTTTTGGGGGACTGATGTCATGTCATGCAAAACTTTCTGTTGGGTCTCTAATCAAAGAAGCTTACCTCCTCTATGGCTGCATATACACAACAGTGCTTGAAGCTTAGTTCCGGTTTTTGGGGTTTTTTAGTAATCCATTTTATTTCCGTGGTAGTTCCTACTGTTAAATTCAACTTCCATCAGAGTTCTGTGTGAATGGTTTTACATCACATAGCAGCACAATGCTTTCAGAAGTAACAATGGAGGCTGCTGACTGTGGATCAATTTTTAGGTTGTTGAGCAAGGGGAACCAACCATTTCATCACAGGATAATAACATAATATATATCCCTTCATACTGTTATATTCAGCACAATATGAAGGGATATAAGAGAAACAAAAACTCAGCACAGCTTGCTTTAGAGATTGTTTACATCCATGTTTATCACATCTGGGTTCTTCTGCTGCAAAATTATGACACATAGAATAGAATAGACCTACTTTATTCATCCCTGCAGGGAAATTAGTTCGCAGTTGCAGCATACAGACAAGACAGTGCACAGAATTACACAATTACAACTAGTATTGAGTAGTAGTAGTCAATCACTCAATCAAAAATACTTCATTTATCCCAAAGGGAAATAAAATAAAACAAAATAAAATAAAACATAAAAATGCTACAAAATTTAAAAAGTGCAAAATTGAACTGAAATATAGATGTCTCATTAATGACGTAAAGGTTGCATAACATGCAAAAGGACTGTTCTGACTGTAGACACTTTGAAAACTGTCAGACATGTGTACAAATTAGTACCATATATGGAAGTAGCGCAATTTGACTTTTGTGGGGAATAGATTAAAATTGAGTCAATAGCACAGAATTGGGTCACTGTTAACTACTACATCTATTGTAACCACTCAACTTAAGACTTTTTGAACCAGAGCGAACACGTATTAAGATTTTTGTTTCATTGCTCTAACTCAGTATTTTCATCCTTTTCAGAAAAGGTGACAAATGTTAGAAACAGTCTCTCGCGATTTTAGGGGGTGGCCAGTGCTGATTGGCCACCCCTGAAATCTGATTGGCTACCCCAGATCCAATAGGCTGTTGATCAAGTTCGTCAACACAAGAAAGAAGAGAAACGCCGTCAATCAATGGTGATGTCTGACTGATGGATCTAGGATCAGTTTTACACGTTTAACTAACACAATTATGGTCGGACTGAGGCTGCAGAGAGCTGATTTCTGATCAGCAGAGTTTTTTTCAAGTGACCATGCAGGTCTGGGGTCAGGAGAGCCACAACATGCAGCTGTGTGCTGCCTACAGTTGAGCTCAGGGCAAAACAGGACAGAGACAGCATTCATTGTAACTGGATTCAGACAATTAAGTGGTATGTAATGTTTTATTATATATCGTAATTTGCTCTGAATGTGTAGGAAACTTTATTTAGCGAGCTTTATATAAGCAGCAGCTAAAAGATGAGAACAAGCTAGCTAGCTAACTAGCTAGCTAGCAGCAGCCTGCTAATGTCAGTTGCTTTTTTGTTGCTCTTATTGGGATAAATGGAATATGAAACGGGTCCGGACTGAAGACTGGGGTTTTTATTTTGCTGATATGTGTGTTCAATATATAAAGCCGATGTAAATGTGGTCTTAAAGAAAAACATTAAACAGTAAATTGATTGGTTATACATACAGCACTTTATACAGCCCTTTTTTCTGGCTATGTGTTTTAAATGCTGTTTAGAGACTTTTTGTCTTTTAGAGATGAAGGACTACGGTTATTTTCACAGCTCACATATTATAGACAATAGTCAGACCAACATGCATTCAAATTACACAAATGTTACAGATCCAATGTGTTTTTGTTCTGCTATTAAGTGTAAAAAGAACATAATTATACACTTCCTTGTTCTCTAAAAGTTTTTAATGAAGTCAAAGTTGTTATTTAAGGAGTCTCAGAGCCCCATAAACCACTTTCAATTTGTACACTGATTTAAACTCAATTCAATGATCCCTCTTTCTATTGTAGTTATAGCTGTGAATTGACTGACTGGTTTATTGAATGGTTGATTGGTTGCTTGATTGAGTGATTAAACTACATTCCCTCCAGGAATATTAAGAGAATATGAAGAGAAGCAAAGATATTCAGAGCTTCTTTCTAAATAAAACAGTTAGAGTCAGCCACAGCTTCTACCAGCAGCAGTGAAAAGGCCCAGACAAACCAGCAGCCTAGTGATAATGATGAAGAGCTAGTTCACTACCCCAATACAGGATGGCAGGTTATGCATGGGGAGTTTGAATTACAACTTTCTGAAATACTACACTCACAATTAAAACAATTGATGTATGTTAAGACGGAAGAACAAGGTGTGTGTGTGTGTGTGTGTGTCTGGCTATCTATCATTTTAAATCATTCTTGTATTCCCACAGTTGACCAGCGACACTCAGAGGAGGAGGAAACTGACTGTGAACCAGCATTGTCTTGAACTCCACTTACTAAGCCTGCTATGTCAGGTTCAGATGCAATTAAAACAGGTTACTTGTACTTGTTGTGTACTCTCTCTCATACTTGACTTAATTTAACAAAAACAATAAATAAATAAATAAAAAGATGGTCCAATTGTGTATGATATTTATATGTGAATACACAGATAATGCTAATCTGTCCACATTCAGTCTATGTGCGTAATGGTTATTGTTTTTACTGCTTCAGGTGACCCTGATGACAGAGAGCCTCCTGATGTTGTACATGCTGCTCCACCTTGACCTTACGGTACATTGTCACATTTTACAGTTCACAAAGCAGTATGACTTCTTTCTTTTTAAGTAACATTGAAATATGGATCACATTTTCACTTTGTCATTTTGAGTAATACCTTGTAAAAACTGACGGAAGTGCTTATCATGATTCTTTATATTTAACAGGCACTTCACAGTCCAAGTGTTGTCTTATAGTTTTATATCAAACATATGTTACAGGATTTTGTTGCAAGAGAATGAGAAAAGTCTACAAATAGCTACCTATTTAGCACTTTGTTAAAATATATTCTTAATTGTATATAGTTCTTTTTTTTGTTGTGGTTGAAGTCATAACAATTTAATTCAAATAAAGATCTTGTATGCTGAATCAAAGCAAATGTTTCCATATATGCGTTCGTCAGGGCCATGAACATGAATACTGCTTAGATTAAAAACTATTTCTTGTACATATTCATACATCACAAGATGTTGTATTATATATACATTTTGTCTTTTTACAGATATATTTTATTTAACTAGGAATGGTAAATAACATTTAAAAAAGCAATAGTCAATACAAATGATAATACACTAAACATGTAAAGCTTACTTTACCTATTACTGAAAGCTTGAAGAGGGTCTAACCTTTTGTATTGGTGGCATCCTTTGGTGTTTGTATTTGTATTACCTCAATTGGTAAAGAAAGGGTAACAATACAACAGCTGACTGATTACACTATAGAATGAGTTTCTCTCTCTCTCTCTGTCCCTCTACATGCACACACACACACACACACACACACACACACACACACACACACACACACACACATATGTATATTAAAAGTCACATAATCTTCAATGAACCTTCTGGAAAATTCCTGTTGGCCTGATTTTTATCCTCCAAGAAAAAAATGCACAAGAGCTTAAGTGTGCCACTTCACTTCATGTCCCACTTTTCCTAAATTTGTCACATGCCTCATTCATATAAAAAACACAGGTATGTTTATATTGGTCTTTCTATTATCACATATATTGTATAAAAACTGATTGTAGAACCATCTCATATGAAAATTGTGTAAAAGATAATCTGCTAGTATTCTTTTTTAAATTAAACAAAGACATTTGGTAATGAACAGTGTAGTTGACTAATCAGATTGTAATAATTTTCAACAAAGTGCTACACGAGTTGAAACAGATACTCTCCCCCATGTTAAAAGTGGTTTTAGAATTGACTGTATAGCATGCTCCTCTTCATCGGTTAGTCCATGACACCCTCACTGATTGGTTGCAATGCCATGGGAACGTGAACATTGGATAAAGTGAATAATAGACGATTACTTAAAATGTTCCTAAAAGCTTTATAACATGGTGGTGACAGTGTCATTCTTTGGGGGTGATATCCCTCTGTACGGATTGGGAAGCTCTTGAGAGTTGATGGGAAGACACAATGAATGAAATTGTACATTCCCGAAAGCAAAGGTGTCATGACTTAAGACTGTTAAATGATAAAAACCTTTGTGATGATCCATGACATTAAATCAAAATACTTCACATTGTGGTAAAGTTAGCAGTGTGAGTACATTAACCTATTAACTATTAAAGGATATAGAAGCATGTATTATTCTCTTTTTTTTTTGTTTTTGGCTTCTAACTCCTAGTCCTTGCTATGAAATGGTGCTATGCACAAGCTCTACTGGGAATACAGTCGACTGAACAATGACACCTAATTAGTTTCAGGCAGACCTAGATGTTTCCTGGCTGATTTCCATTTTTAGGAGCCCTGCTTGCTGCTGATTGTTTTCTTGCAGGTGGGCACAGTTAGAGACAATTCAGCATGCAGCTGTAAACAGGATTGCCATCCATTGATATTATAATTCATTTTTGGAGACACACTAATATGATTGCAAACATTTCTAGACAGGTGTTTTCCCAACACCAACATAATATTTTTACATCACCATTTTTAATTCATTCCTGACTGCTAAATCATTATCATCCGGACAGAAGGTTGGACATAGACTTTAAACTGTACATGTTAACAGGTTGAGCTGTACTGAGTAGGTGACTGGCAGCGCGGACCTCTTCAGTTATGTTGGAAGATGATGGGCATCTTAAGCTATTCATAGCAATTAATTAGAGCCCAACGGCATTCGTTAGAAAACATGGGATTAGAAATGACCAAGCTGTGATGCCAAAAGATTATCAGAGATCAATCAGCAAACAATTTCAGTCTATATTAACTGCTATCGTATGAGTATCAGCCTGGATGAGGCATATGTGTGAAAATGACATTTCTAAACAGAGGACACTATTATTAAAACCCCAATTTATTAATATTATATGCTAACATTACAGTTAAGGTACTTAAAACATATCCCTACCATAGTAACTAGTATCTAACCTGCCAAAAGAGACAACCAAAACCAACCGGTTACCTTAACAAGAGATTGACATAACATATGTTAATTTGTTATAGATTAATGCTATTTACTATACCTTTCTGCAGAGCAGCTTAAACGATGATTTTAAACAAATCCCGATTTTAATGACTAAATGGGAACTCATGAAGTTATAAGTGACATTTTAAATGTTTGTTCCTGACTGCTGGGGCTAAACGTGTTGGAAAATTGATGAAAGGATGGATGTTGGTTCCCAAACCAAATAGAAAGGAGTTTTTGTTTTTTGACAAAAGCAAATGACACAGCAAGCTTACCAGTAAATGAATTACGTATTGTAAGTGAGCTAAATTGTTTTTTGACAAAACATAAGTGAATAAGGACAGAACCTTCAGTGACACTCTTTAAAGGTTTGTCTCATTTTGTTATGCATGTTTCCCATTTCGATAAATCTTGCATTACTTATGTGACCAATGAACCAAACAACTTTTACGTTTTCCAATAGGAAACGTGGGACATTAATATTGGTGTCATCCTAATTTTTGCCCCTATGGGGCATCACGTCTGTGTACCCAGCTGGTCTCAGGAATCATTGGACTTCAGATTGGCTTAATAGAGAACAGGAAGCACACCACTCGTTTCTGTTATTTACAGGGTACTGGATTATCTAACATTCAAATATTTAGCATTTACAGCTTTGTTGTCCATTTAAAGCAACTACTAAACCCCTCTGTTTTCTCTAACTGAGCACTTGATAACTGTTTTCCGTTTTTCTTTCTTTTTTCTTGTGTGGTGAGAAGCAGGCAAAACAGTGTTTTCCATTCAGTTTGTCTCTTTCTCAGTTCACCCTTTAACAGAATCACACCTTTAATAAAAAACATGTGTGCAGGTAAAACTGTCCTACAGGCACAAGAGTCACAGCAGCACAGAAACACAAAACATGCTCCTGGCTTTTAGCACAGTGCCAATGTTCACTCTGTCGTTCTAGGTCTTCTCAGCTTCTTTTGCATCCATCACTTGATTCTATTGATTTGACCTTCGCACTTAAAATTAATCTTTAAGCAGAAGTGGAGGCTGCATCTTTTTCTTCAACCGACACTAAAACATTCTTTGTTGCAGTCGGACCTTTTTTTTTAGTATAGTATAGTAGTATAGTTTAATTAAAAATAAAGACATAAAATGAATAAAGATTTCGGTTTGTGGCATTACAGTTCATTAACCGTGCCAGAAAACTCTTCCAGGAAGAAATTATTTCCACGCATGAAGTGGAAAAAAAATTCAGAACTTGTATCTAAGACATTATATTATATCTGAGCAAAGTCACATAGGGATCTGCTTGCTTTGAGGCCACATGTTCAAATTAATTGTTTAGTTGATTTTAGCTTTATGAGCAAACATACCATCAACAAAGCCATGGCCTCCCTGTGAAGTAGATGATCCTATTTGCCTTATTCAATCATGCATCTCTGTTAATACTCGCCTGTTATGTGCTCAATAATTTAAGGAGAGAATAAGCCCATCAGCTGTGTGGGATAATGACTAAATGAAAATGTTTATGAAGCTGTGGAAAAACTTGATGATTTATGACGACACGGAAAACTGGCCTTTTGAGTTATTTGCCACCGACTCTTTCACAAACATTCTGACTGTTTTAATCAACTAGAGTCAAACCTTAAGAGAACCACAGAACATTTGTGTGATCATCATTCATTTGGATCATTTGTAAATATGAATTAGGCTTTGCTGACTGAATGTAGCGCTGAAATGTCTGATGATATTCATTCTTGCTGCATCTGATACTAATTTTGTATTAAAAGAATAAGATTAAAAAACAACAACAACTACAAATAAAGAGCAAACATACCCGATTTAAAACTACTGTTTGAAAATCTGTTTATTTTTACAGTTATAAATTTTTTACAACCAGCCTCAAACTTTTAACATTTGACTTCCAACAAGTGCCACATTTCCAATATTAAAACCCTTTTACAGCATTTAAAATGTCTTTTTAATGCCAGGGTGCTTAGCTACTGACATAATACTGTTTCACACATTGGGGATGAAGTCTGTATTAAATTGTTCCAGCCTCTGTGCAATATAATTTAGGAAAATACTCTGATTGCGAATACATTCCTACCTACAGCATCCATTCTGCATTTTCTTTCACTCGTCACTTCTTCAACAATTTTTGTGCAACGGGGTCAGTCGAGTTTCATCTATTTTTTTCTTTTTCTTGTGTTTAAGGCTATCAATTTTTACATAACTATGATTTGTACTGGTTAAAATAGGTCCCTATTCATGTGATTGAAGCAAATGGAAAACTGCTTCAGTTGCTTGTTCAGAATTGTTGAAACTGTCATTGATCTACTTAGTTAAAGTTTAGATGATTGAGTAGGCCTTATTCATAGCTTAGATATATCTTTCATTGTCTTTATTGGGCAGCTGTTGGAGTTTGGTGGATGGAGCCTTTTCACACCTAAGCGGCTGGTCAAATGATCCCACACTGGCAGTCATATGTAAAAGTTTTTCTTCTTATAGAAATCCTAAAAACTTGCAAACATATGACTTTTATTTTCACACCATTTATGTTACCTTTTATAATTTGTATCCCAAAAAGTAGGTATTCATCTTAACTAGCGTGCCTTTAAAAGAAATTCCCAAGAATTATAGTTTGCTTTCAAACCAAAATCCACAAGTCACTCCCAGAAAGACGATTTTTGGAGCCCTGAAAATTATTTCCTCGCTACCTACCTACTAACGTTAAAAAGTGTGCTTAATCATATTAGTGTCAACCAGGGTTGCCATTACCATACACAACGGAAACAATTGTAAAACTACTACATCTGACTTTGGATCTGCTTTATAAAGGTGTGTCTCAGGGCATACATCACATCAGACACAACAATATATATATATATATATATATATATATATATATATATATATATATATATTCATTTATAGGTCTATATTTATAGGTCTTATAATTCTCATTGAGTGCAAATGGAAATACGTCATAACAGTTAAATATCTAAATGAAAGCCATCATTAATGACGAAGCAATTATTTGAGAGAATTCTCTGTTTCTGCTTTTCAATCCTATTTCGATTTAATGCTAAGTGTTAAACACCTAGGGAATGCATTGAAATTTTAAGGCCTCTACTAAGTTGCTGAACCCCCCATCACTAGTTTTGGCTTTGTCGAGGTCTGTTAAGTTAGTTTGCTTTAGCTGTGTTAGAGCTTCTGTTAATGTAAAAAAAAAGCCTTTTAGATACAATCTACTTTTGCCTAACTTCAAATATGTATTTATTTTTTTTAAAGTTTTCTGCAGTTGGCTTCAAATATTTAACATTTTCAGCAAGCACACTTGATGCTACTGACGTGTTTGTGCGGACAGTGTATCCAAATATTTTCCAAGTTTGTAAGTGCATATCTGACACATATTATGTTTGATAAAAATAGTAAAGTAAACATGAAGAAATGTCACCCTGGCTGCAGCAGACCCTGTGCCTCTAAACTGCCATGAAAACACCATCTGCCCTGCCAGTACAATAGCCATTAGCTGGTGGGAACCACATTTTCGCTGGTTCCCTGCCAGCAACCATTTTGTCAGCCTGAGCACACTCCACGAGGTTTGCTGAGTGCAACAGAGTGCATCAAAAAATAATTAAACACTTTTAAGGGGTGATGATGCAAGCTATAATTAATTGCCTTTGCATTCAGTAATGTTCATTAATGTGACTGCCACAATGATGCTTTCTACGAATACGCTCTCAGTCTTTGATATCTCCTATTTTTTAAAGGGTTTTAAGGTTATCTGATGGTAGCAAACTACTTACATGAGAGCAGAAAACCCAGAGCCCTCACTAACCTGTGGATTAGTGTACACTTAGCAAAGTCTTGAATGCGGCCTAAACTAAGCTTTCTTCTTCTTTTATTTTTCAAGCGTGGAGGACTCATACTGTCATTGCTAAGCTCTGAGCAAAGTGTGACATTACTCCTGAGAAAACTTGATATGATCACTGTGATGGGTTTAAAAACACCTCTGGTGTCTTTTTACCTTTGATGCTGACAGAATGCCATTTATCAAAGCAGTTGAGAGGGGTGTTAAGAGCAAATGAAATGGCTCTTAACTCCATCCCAGTGAGGGAACACGCACAGAGGGCAAAGTTAACTGCCTCAGCAAGGGCACTCAGCCACAATGGGTATGACATATGTCTGGCCTGGGTCATCACCTGTATAAAAAAAACAGACAAGGTATGGTTTGACACCAGCTTCTGTTTGTGAAATTCAAGGAATATGAAAAAACTCAAAGGAACATGTAAGAGCCAGTATTAAATTTAGCATATTTTAAAAGCAGCATTTATCAGACGACTAAAGGTCCGTCTCCCTAACAGTCTGAGTTAATTGGAATCAAAAGAACAGATATGTTACAGTTATTTGTGTTCAGTATTGATTTATTTGTTAGCTCTTAATTCAAATTTGAAGGAGAATTTATGGAAAGCCAAAACTATAGCGCTATTGAACTCAAATCACACATCGGCATACAGCCTCCAACTTCAGTTCAGTTTCTTTGTAAAGCCCCAATTTACAACACATCATGTCTTTAAGGCACTTCAAAAGAAAATATATTTAAACATTATATACATTCCAATTAAATGCTGTTCTTCAAACAGCGCATTATTCAGTTTATTGCTCAAATTAGTTACCATTAACAGCAGGAAACAGAACAGGCAGTTAAAAGTTGAAATAACCACTAAAGCAGTTTGAATAATAAAAGAAGAAAATAGAGTGAAGATAAGGGGTCACATTGTCCTCCAGCAGCGGAAGCCTTTAACAGCAAAAGTATTGAAATAGCAAAGTATAACCTAAACCTTTAGAGAGAGATCTGCTCCTAACTATGGTCTCTCCTACATGTCTAAGTTTCAAGCCAAGCTTCAGAAATAGACAATGTTTCTTCTTCATAGACTAAAGCTTAAGCTGGTTCAACATGAGGGTAGCCTGATAACTAAAATATTTGTAACATCCAGGCTCATGCAGTTTCGTTTATCAGGGGCCAGTCAAGAAATGGAGTGTGCTTGAAAGCATTGTTCAGCTTGAGGTAGTAAGTAAAGCCGGTCTCGTGGAAAAGGGACTTTAGTGAACCAATGTGGAAACCAATGTGAAGATCACTGAAAACACAGAGTCATTTATTTAGATATCCATTTTTACTCTTTACTTCACCAAAGTGTTATGTGGATTGGACCAATCTTTAAACAGAACAACAGAATAGTCTCTGTCATACTCATTGGTTCTATTTTCTTGCAGAAACAAAATACCAATCTTGTCATTAGTTGTCACGATTAAGATATAATGTGTTTTGTGCTTAAAATATTTCATAAATGTTCTACGAGTTTCACAGAATGGAAAACATAAAGGAAGCATAATTGGCTTGTAATATAAGAAGCATTTTGGGCCGGCTGTGATTGAGCTCAACGGTTTTTTTGGGAAATATACATGGCATTAATTTCAACATCAAAACCGATTTCAATTGTCAACCACTGAGGATCTCCCATGTACTGTTGTAAACAGGAGCAGGGGTTTCCTGGATCTAATGACTTCATTATATTTTGATGCTAAATAATATGAACAGGCTGCTAAATGTAATTATTTATGTATTTTCCATCACATGTTTCCACCTTTGAATTAGAAGGTGGGAAACCTGGTGCTCCAAAGCAACAACACTGCAGTCGATCTCCCTGCCAGGGTTTGACAACATCGGGGGTTATTCAGCGGGAGATCAGGGCTGCATGCGTTGGAACACTTGCAAAAGTTGAATGATAGAAAAACAACCATCGTCTATCAGCTGAAGGAGGTATCCTGCATGCGCCTTGAAAAGAATGAAATATAATTTTAGTCTGTACAATCATGCCAATATAGCAGTTAAGTTTATTACAATGGTCTGCAGTGTGATAAACGGATATCGGTCCTAATGCTGTCACACTGAAGCGCCGAAGCTCAACTAGAGCAAGAATATTAGGATTGCATGCTGAATAACTTATAAAGCTGGCTCATAATAAACAAGTTAATATATCAGGTTTGCTAATGCAACGTTTCCACAATAAGACTGCTGTATATTTTGATGTGACATCTTATTTTTTATATTCTCTGTAATCTTCTGTTAAAAATACAAAAGGAAGCGTTTCATTTCTTTTATTTTTTACTGGTTCATTCATTGTTTCAAATTTGGCCTCCAATAACTTTCCATAAATTAAGGCGTGGGATGCTCTGCACATGACAAGAAGAACAAAGTTATGTTTTTTTCCTTTTATTTGTCTTTGTAGTCGTGGTTAGGATCCCCGACTCAGTTCAATCTGGTTCCACCTGTGGCTTTAGGCCCACATATACAAATATGGAGCCCAGTCTGCAGGGCTTCTAAAGAAGTTGTGTCCCCTGCTATCTTTCTTTCAGAGATGCTCAGTTGAACGTTTCAACCGACCACACTCTTAAGGATGAAACAGGAAAAAGAAGTAGATGAAAATCCCCCAGATTTTCTCATGTTCTAAACTGGGCTAAGACATGTTTTTCAAAATGCAAATATGCACATAAATATAAGAAAAAAAATATGATGGCAGCTAAGTCTTTTTTGTGAAGATGTGGAAACTACAATAGTACTATACAATACACCCTGAAATGTGGCTGTTGTTATCAGCCTTTCAGTGTGCCTTGTGGGAATTTGTAGACACACACAAAAAGTTTAAACTTTAAGGCAGGAATAACACCTGCACATCTAGATCCTCGTGTGAGGTAATATAAGTTCAAAATGTATTTTTGCACATAAAATTGCTGAGTTTTTTGAAGTTTAATTTATTCTATATTAAAATTTAACATTGGCTTAAATTAGGAATGGTTCCAGATTTTGAAGATAATAATAATTATATAATAATTATTACAACATATCTCTTTTTTCATAACTGCAAAACACATACATTAGTTTATTAATTTCATCTGAAATACTGACTTACTAATAAACCATCCAATTATAAAGAAGGAAAAAAAATTATGGTAGTCTTGTTTTTGCAAGAGATTCAGTGACGTTGCCTTCAAATTTTGTACATTTTCTCAGTCTTATAAACTGGATGGCATCAAATTAAACACTGGTATTAGAACTAAAAAACCTTTTTGTTATTCATAGTCAGGGTATTTCAATTAAATGCCATGTAAAACAGGTGTCTAAGATTTCCTTATTAAATCTTAGGAATATAGTGAAAATCTGAAATATTCTCTCTAGGACGATGCTGCAAAAATAGCCTATCGATTCGTTCCGTCAAGACTGGACTATTGTAACTCTTTATTAGCAGGAAGTTTGCAAAATAGTTAAAAGTCTTCAGTTGGTCCAAAACGCTGCAACAAGAGTTCTGATGAAACTTAAAAAGAGATCTTATCTCCCCTATTTTAGCTTCCCTTCATTGGCTCCCTGTCAAATTTAGAATAGATTTTATGATTCTTCTTTTGACATATAAAGCCCTCACTAATAAAGCTCCATCGTATATCAGAGATCTGATTACTCCTTATGTCCCAAACAGAGCACTTCGCTCTCAGACTGCAGGTTTACTGGTGGCTCCTAGAATCTCTAAAAGCACAATGGGAGGCAGATCTTTCAGTTATTAGGCTCCTCTCCTGTGGAACCAGCTTCCAGCTTTAGTCCGTGAGGCAGAAACCCTGTCTAGTTTCAAATCTAGGCTTAAAACCTTCCTGTTTGATAAAGTTTATAGTTAGGAAGAGGTAGAGAAGACAGCCTAATCCGGTTGGGGAGGAACTCAGTCTTGACAGACGGTTCTCCTTTGCTCTACCTTCTTCATGTCTCAATCTATACGGTTAAGTTATTTTATGTTTTTCTATAGTTATGCTGCTATAGGCTTAGACTGCTGGAGATTGTGCAGACATTATTTCTGATGCAAAGATTTGTGATGGATTTATTTCCAATGTGATAATTCTAATAAAATGTTGTCATTTAACTTTGTGACTTTGAACACAACTGGGAATACAGAAGTACAAGCTTTAAGGTAGCCTAGCTGATTTAGGTTACTATTATCGGTGTACCAGACAAAATCAAAAGGTTTTATTGGACCTCTGGCAATCCTACAAATCAATCACTGGTAAATGATCATGTGGGTCATCATCATTAGCATGAGGATAAGGTATTTGCGCTCTGAAAAATGTGTTTTTTAGGTTAAAAAAAGGACAGAGAGCAAAGCATGAAAAATTCATGGACTTCTTTAGACGTGTTCTGCAACTCTAAACTATTATGTCCCCGTCTGATTAGTATTTTTGGGTCTCAGCAGGATCAAAGAAAATAAACCAGTCCAACACCATTTGCTACACAGCTCTCTCAGTTTTCCAAGATTCTCTGTGAAAATTTTAATATGATTGAGAAACATTCATTTTGATGTGTTTGATCAGTCTGCAGATTGGTAATAACACCATATTTACTATGTTTGATGCTTTGCCTCAAAAGAAAGCCAAAACAACAGCTAAATGGAGGACCAATAAGAAGTGACATTATATTCCTTATGTGAACAGTTTAAAAAAAAGAACATACACACACACTTGTAAACATGCTCAGACAGCAACATCAAGGTAAAGGTATTATTTGTACTGTTGGCCATTTGTCTATGTACCAGGAGGTATTTTTCCATTTTCCTTCATTTTAATTCCTATTAAAACCCTAAACCTCATTGTGTTTAGGGTTATGGTTGAGTATCATCTTCCACCAGGACAACCACATTAAAAACCCATCCAGAGCCTCTTTAGGATGGTTTAGATCAAATAATATTATTTTGTTAGAGTCTACCCACCTCTGGCTGTAGCCTAGAGCACAAGAGAGCTTCATCCTTCATTGATTCCACAATGGTTGTAGATTTTTTTCAGGTCCAGGTTATTTTCTGATCATACCACCTATGATACCACCTGTTAGGCAACTTTAAATAAGGAAAATCAAATGGACATTGACTAATCTGGCATATATTTAATAATTTTTACTTATTTAATTTCACTGAGTGGACAAAGCTAAATGTCCTTATGTTCCTCTAGGTTTAATTCTATCCTGCTGATATTGTACAATGTTTACACTGTTTTCATTCAGTCTGGAGTAGGGATAAGTTTGATTTCTTTAATCTTGCTATTTTTTAAATTAATTTATTTATTTGCTGAAATTTTCTTTGAATAAAAAAATAATCTAAAAATAATCTGTCACATTGTTCACAGATGGTACTTTTTCATTTGCCTTTCATAAATAAATTGACTTTGGTTGACACACAGCCTAGGGCTCCAGGGAGACACAGTGTTTTCTTCGAACAGCTACACATTAATGACCCAGGGGAGGAGCTGGGGGCAGGTGGGGGGTGTTTTGACAGAAAGCATGGTTGTACACTGTAATCGTTTGCAGCCTGCTTCACATAGCTGACCTTTGACAAACGAGAGGCTCGTGTAAGTTTGGTACGTGACGTAAAGCCTTCTTCCTCGATCCGTGATCTTATCAACCGAGCGATGAGGGGAACCTGTAAGCCTTTCTCTGGCAATAATGCAAAGCTAGTCACACATCAGTGAAAACATCTCATCAAACATTTATGCTATCAGCTCCGCGGCAAATCCATTTGAAAGCGCTGAGCCCTGGGTATAATTACAACCCATGATGATAAATATTCTCCACGGCAAAGTTAGAGGGACGCAGTCAGGTATTATGTTTTTCCTAGCCAGTGCAAGCGACGAGGTAATTAATAGCAGCATGAAAATCATGACACAATTTCACAGTTAATCGTAATTACCTTCCTCACCGTAGTGATTTCAGCAAGCCAGCAGTACTTCTGTTGAGTCTCGTGCTATAAGCTCTGAATCTTCAGCTCTGTGTGTGTTCAATGAAATAATTTGAAGCAATATGTTGTGGGAAACAGGAAGATTTCCTGAAATCTAGCCCACAGAGAGCGTCATATTTGTGTGATTGGGCTCCTTGGCTGAGCATCATACTAAGAGAAACCCAGTGTGACTTTCTGTTGCGGGACCAACTACTCATATTGCAAACAGCAAAATATTTCACAATGTCCTGAATTGTAAAGGAAATAACTCCCGAGAATAAATCTTTGCTGGATGAAACTGAGAATAGCTTTTTGTCTTTTGTACAGCACAAACTGAGAAAAGGTGTAAAATGTTTACAGATTGTGTATATCTGTGTTACAAGTGAAATAGGTGAAGTATGGTTTTTGCTTTTTTGGCACAATTAGATTTTTCAAATTAAAATTATAAATCATCCAAAAATCAAGGCTTATTTGAAAATTACAAGCGATTTAGGTCATGGCCAGAATAAGGGCATAACAAGCTGAAATGACTTTTATCTGTAGGGTGGCTCGGTATAATCTTTAGGATTTGGTGACATGTATACATTAAAATAACATCTAAGGCTCCTCAGGATACTTCATTGATGGATCAAATAACACTGTTTAACGGGGAGGCGCTTTGACGCTAAACATCAGTCTGGAACATGTTATTTATGCCTCTCTAAGGTTTAATATGGATTGATTTCAACTGAAACCCGATGCAGTCGGTAGCACTATTGCAAGATGAATATCAGCCTGTTTGCAAGTCGTTGTGATGGACTGGTGATCTGTCAGATGTTCTACTTTTGAGAATGTACTTTAAGTATTCCAATCTATTTACAGATGACAAAGACATTGTATTGTACTTTAAGCTGATGTAAACCTGTTCCTCTGTACCTACCAACTATGGTTTATCAGAACTGTCTCTACATGGTCAAATGCAGCTCTCTGAGTGGATTTTCACTTGCAGATGGTTGTTTTTGTACCCATCTTTCAGGGACTCCTAGTTAAAGGGTGTTGCCAAAAACCCAGCATTTAAAGAAAAGAAAGGGTCGGATCATGAAAAGAACAACAATATGGATTTTTAATTAATAGAGTGAGGGTTAAGGTTATAGTGTTGCTGCTTCCCCAGTGTGGGTAATTTATCTCCCAGACATGGATAAAAAAAAAAAAAAAAAAAAGAGGTTGATATGCTGTTGAATCTTTTTCTTTTTCTTCCCCTATGAGCAAAATCCCGCACAGGGTAGAGTGAATTTCTAAGTGAACGTTGTTTAGCTAAACAAATGATTTTCTGAAATAGGCTTGTATTTGATACAAGGTCTATTGTTCAAAGTGAGGTATGTCAAGGCCTTTCACTGCTTCCACTGTTTTGCTGACTTCCATCATGAAAGTCTTTAAAAAAATGTTCTGATTTCATTCTCAAATCCAAGTTCTGACTCCTAAAATCATCAGATTTTTTGCAACATGGTACTTTCCCAAAGAGTCATTCCCTGGGATGC
>JAVLVB010000699.1:57227-69361 GCA_032876305.1 Orestias chungarensis | reverse complement strand
ATTAGGTACAGTTGTGTTTGTGTTTTCAGAAGCAGGTCCAACAATGTGGGCTTCGCTCTGATGATCCCTAATTAGAAGTGAATTAATTACCTGTAAGAGTGCATAAACAAGTGAACATCCTGTAAGTGCAGATATGATTCAAACATGAAGACAAAACAAAACATAATTATGTGGGTTGCACACACGAGGAGAAGACGTACAATGTTGCAACAACTGTTCAGAAACAACATTTTTTCTTGCCATGTTCTAAAAAAAAGTAGAAAAAAAGAATTTATTTAGGAATTCTACAAAATCATTAAAAGTATGAAATTGGCTTTCATAATAAAATAAAAAAAATTTGTGTTGAAAAATTAAGTATAAATATCAAAAAAATTTATTTTGCAGCCTTTTTTCTTCCTCGATTTCCTTAAAACCAATCATGCTTAGGAAAATTTGCATTAATTTTAAATTGTTATTTTTACATGTCATATCTTGAATTTGACAAAATAATACTTTAGCTTTAACATCGTACCTAGCAATATTTTTGTTTTTGAGATATGGATAGAGGTTCATTCTGCTGCTGTTTTTAGACTCTAGAAAAGGTAGGTTAGACTGGACCTGTGGTTCCTAGACCTGTTTTAACTAAATCTAAAACTCCTTTTTGTAAGCAATTTCAAAAGAAAAAGCTTCAACTTTCATAAAATTTAGATTACAGGTGATGTTTTTTTAGATATGTGTTTGTTCAATACGTTCCTAACAGAGCACCTCGCTCTTAGACTGAAGGTTTACTATTGATTCATAAAATCTCTAAAAGTTGAATGAGAGGCAGATTTTATCAGGCTCCTCTTCTGTGAAAGCAATTCCTGGTTTTAATTTGTGAGGCAGACACCCTGTCTAGTTGTAAGGGTGGGTTTAAAACCTTCCATATTTAATAATGCCTTTGGTTAGTAGTTGGATGGAAGGGTTATATGCAATAGTCTGCTAGAGCAGACCACTTTTTTATTTCTCTGCTAGTCTACTATTACGCTACCCTCCGATTCATATTACTTGCTGGTATATTTCAACTCTTACATTTCTTTTTTCTTCCAATGTTTTTCTCATCACAAAAGCCACACCTGGTCTTATGTTATGTTACCTGTCACTTTATCCTGGAGGGGGACAACATTTGAGATGATGCAACCAATAATTCAGTATTCTACCTTCTGCTTTTAACTTTTGACATAGAAAGTATACCTACATCAGTTCCTCTGCTTCTTTTTTGGTTTTTCCTCAAACCCCCAGTTGGTCTTTTCAGATGGCCAATTGTACTGACCCCGGTTTTGGTTCTGACTGAGTTTCATTTCTTCACAGTCTATAAGGAGATCGGTGTGAAGAGCTGCTGTAAAGTCAACACCACAATAACTGAAACTATCATTGATGGCCTCTGCATGCCTGTTGAGGATGAGTGAATGCTGAATGTCAATGACACACTGCATTATATGGGTTTCATTAGAATAAATGGTTTTTAACTATTTTGAATATAAGATGAACATGATGCACTCTTTGATAACTAGGATAACTCAAATCTTATTTATGATTGGATTTTTTTTCTTGTAAAGTGCCTCAAAATTAAATTTGTTGTTGTACCATAGACATACTTTATATTGACTTGAATTGAGTTTAGTCTAGATGCTATACAGATAAAAGAACCCAACTATTTATGTAGCTTCAAGGTTAATATTTTGAACCTAGGTGTTCCAGTGCTACATTAGTAAAATACAATCAGACGAATGAGGCACTACTTAAACAACCTGACTTCAGCCTTTTACTGCACAGGTTGCATGTGACAAAGGCAAGTTTTGAGATTTTTGATAAGTCCAGGGTGTACCAGCATCACACAAAACGACAGCTGGAGAGGTAGGTTTAGACATTTGATTGAAGAAGTTTTAGAGTCCAAAATGGTTTATCGGTTCTTTCTTTCACTTCTATAATTCTTAATGTTTTGGGGAGTCATGAAGCCTATCAACACCCGTAACAATAATAGGCATTAGATCTGAGCTGACCTTCCTCAAATCTTTCTATCATGCCCCATCCTTTTTTGAGGACAAATAACAGTACAACAGTAACATTATAAGTGTATTTCATGTCTGCTTGACAACAATTACAGTGCACATTATTCCATGCTGGAAACATTTTCGGCTCTTTATTGTGCATCCAGTAAGCATTAATTTTCTGTTCAAATGTAATATTGGGGGGGGGGGGTTACATTCTTAGCTACAGTATGTTCTTAGCTATCAACCCTGCTTCTCAACCATGCTCACACAATCATACAATCAGAAAATTAGAAGTGCTTCACAAATTTACTTGGAAGTTTGGGGACATCGGGAGTAGTTTGGAGTTTTTGGGGGGACTAATACCTGCATGAAGATTCGGTCCATACAGGGATTTTAAAACAGGACACTAAGCTTGCTTGTAACTGTAAAACTAGCAACAATGCTTACCCTCCTTCTGTATAATGTTGTGGAAAATGGTAGCATTACTATAACAGAGTAGTGATATTGTTTCAATTGCCAATGGAAATATTTATCATGGTTTTAATTCTACGAGGCATGGAACACACTTACACAGTTTAGACGGAGGGTAATTGTTACTGAAATTATCCACCACACTGTGCAAACTTACCCACATGAATGACTTTAAATACAACACCCGCTGTAGGAATGTATGCTCTTCCTCTTCTATGATAGTAGATATTTCATCCAGTGAACAATACAATGGTAATTGTGGGACATTTGTCTTTACACAAGGTAAAAGAAAAGGGTTCCATCATTGCTCCAAAAATGTCTTAAATGTTGACCCACTCTGACGATTACTTTAGGTCATTACAATTCCTTGGTTTTGAATCATAAATAGTCCAAGAAAAGAAAAAGGCAGATCATAATTCATCTCTGAAGAAAAAAAAACAACAACATTTCTTTCTCTCAGGTGTACAGACATGTGGATCGGACTAACATCGTCAACTTTGGAACCTCGTTTCGGTCTGTCTTTAAAAATCAAGTCCAATGAATTTAACAGAATTGGACTTCATTAAAACTGTAAAAACATTTTAACGGTGATATCTGAAAAAAGAAAACATAAACACATGAATTCTTGGTTTGGTAGTTCTAGTAAATTAGCAAAAATCTCAAAGAAACATGTTCCACATTGTTGTGATGGCATATGTGTGTGAAGAATGTCGGTGTATGAAACAAAACCATGTGAAAAGCAGTTAGTTGAATAATTTAAGGATTATTGAGGTCCCTTTTATAAACTGACTGAACACAAACCGGTTAGGATAACTTTTATAACGGATGTCAATTCGGGCAAATTCACTGGAGTTCCCTAGGAACGCTGTATAAATAATGGCTTGTCCATTCCATTCTTGTCTTTCCAATCAAGTCTGGCTCAACACCGGGTCATCTCTAATGGAAACAATTAATTTGTTGAGCTCGGGTATCTTGTTTCGTGAGGAAAAACCCTGGGCTGGTAAGGCCTGGCTGCCATAGGACAACAGAAGCCTGCTACAAGCAGCTTCTTCATCAGATCCATTCGAGGACTAGAACTCCCCAGGGGTTTTTCCTGACTAAACAAACAGTTCATAACACTGATGTTTAATCAAAACCTTGTCTGCGTAAAAGCTGGAAGATATCAAAACAATATATATGCGCAGTCACATGCGGTTTCAAGTTTGTGTGATGCTCCTGAACTGTTAAACTGAAATTAGCCGCTGTTTCTTCAATGTGAGATCAGGTATAATTTTGCTGTTTTTTTCTTTAAAATAAGCCAGTAAAGGCAGACGGTCTGATCCTTAATTGGTCTGCAGCATTGTAATCCCAACCTTCTTTTTCAAATATTTTTCCTCCTGACACACACACACACACACACACACACTCACACACACACATTCCACCCTAGTTTATTGGCGAGCTCTGTGGGAGTGCGCTGGCTCTTAGCTGTGCAGCTAGATCGGCAACTAGACTCATGCCCTCTGGCTATTGTCTAGCTTTTCACCTAAATTAGGCCCGATAGCCTTTGGCTTGTTAGCCATGAAGCTTACTGGACCCCTTCCCCAAGACACGCCTGGACAATACAGTACCCGTCTGACCGCAGAGACTTACAATGTTCAGTTACTAGAATTATCTTCATTATTGTTTTCATCAAGACATTTTTCTAGGATCTGAATTACACAGCTTTTTTCTAGTTTGACAGTCCTGATTTAAATAAAACACCTGTTCCAGTCCTTATGTTCTGACAACACCCACTGTAATCAACATTAATGTTTCTCACCAGCTGAGAAATCCATTTAAGCAATCTTTCCAGGCCCATTTGCCACATTATTGAAAGCCATACCACGAGTTGATATCTAGCAGTCCTTCTTTGTCAGATCTTGTGATCCTGAACCTGTTTCTGTCTCCGGATCAACCGAGCCTTGCCTTACCTGTCGGATTTCATGTTGGCTTCGGAATTCTGGAAAACGACCCTGTTTCTGTGCCCTGGTTTCCTGTCTGTTTGCCTCCGATCACAAGTCTCTGAACCTCGTTCAACCTCTGGATTACAGTTTGGATTTACCCTCTCTAATTCCTCTGCCTGATTCTGCCCCCACTTTGCTGATTTTGTTTCTGGTCCTCGACCACTCGGTTCAGCCTGCCCATTGGTTAAACAAACAAGACATTTGCTCCTTAAGTTCTGTCAAAAACCTAAGGATTGAGTCCCACTTCAAGCACTATTCCCGCTCTGCTGACTAAGTAGCTGAAAGTCAGGATCAGAGCAGAGTCTCTGTTCAGCCACTAACATTGTTCTGTCAGCCCTCAAAAGTTCCGATCCCTGACGCAGGTGATTTCCTGCTTAACTGTAGCTTATTTTTCACTAAATTGTTAAACGCTTCTCTATTGTGTGTGGCTGAATTTTGGGTCACAGTCTCAGAATTTGTTATGTTCTAAAAAATCTGATTTACACAACCTCCCTTTTATTCAAAATCTTTTCATTGTTTTTCCTTTAACTTTGTTTAAACAGGTAAGTCCCATTAAGGTCGTGCTAAGATAAATCATTCTAGCCTCCAAGTCTGTTTGAAAAACTACAGATGTAATAAACTGCAAACAGCCGTCACCAAGATATCAAGATTTGCTATTCCATCAACATTTTTTTCATGCTAACTTGAAAAGAGTTATGGAAAATTAATTAATTTGGCTTTTGGTTTTGGCTTTTCCAAAAAAAAAGAAGAAAAAAAAAAGTTTAAGTTCTAAAAGATGGAAACTCATTTAAGAATAATTACCACCATGTGTGAAGTCAATACAGCATTAAAGGAAAGTCAAGTTTTACAAAGTCTGATTGATTCGATCCAAACCAGCAAATTTTCATTTTTTTGCAAGATTTTAATAGAGCTCTCAAAAATTTAATGTCAACTGGATGAAACCATAGCTACTAAATAATAACTCACAGAATATTTTGTTCCAATTCCTTTTCGTAGATGAAAGGTCTTCTTTCCTTGTATTTTTAGGAATATACGTTTAAGAATTAAATTGTTGCTCTAGTTAGCTGTGACTAGAAGAATACTTTGGAGACACAAAAGCACAGCTGTTGTTTTTCTACTTTGAGTAAAGGAAAGAGAAGCCTGCCATGTTGTATTTCAAAATAGACAGGATGCTGCATTTAGTTTTTGGAGTTGTAACACGCAACATATTGGCAAATACCAGAACCCTTCTAACGGTTTATTTCTCCTGTTAAAGGGGAGTTTTTCCTCTCCACTGTCGCTACATGCATGCTCAGTATGAGGGATTGCTGTAAAGTCAACGACAACACAAGCCATTGTTTCTGTCTGCTGATTCCAGAGGAGTGAATGCTACAAGTCAATGACTCCATGAATCTGCTGGGGTTCCTTAGATTGGAAACTTTTTCATACTGATTTGTTTATGTTGTTTCTATGATTTTAATTGAGTTTTGCCTTGAGATGACATCTTTTGTAAATTGGCGCTAAATAAAAAAAAATATTTTTGATTCTTTTTCAAATTCAGAAACACTTGTCTCTGCCTATCCTTCCGGTTGTCCCTTAAAAGTATAGTTTTCTCTTTTTACCAACACCTGACAGATGCCAAACACAACTAACTTGAATCTTTCCTTTCTAATGGCTGTCTCTCAGTCCAAATCAGTAGTGCCAAGAAAGTTGGAGCAAGTTGGAGTTCTCAATCAAATGATTTGCATTCGGGGTTTTGCTTCTTTAGTAGAGTTTCAGGATAACATGAAGACACAAAACAGAACAAAGAAGTTGAAGCGAGTAACTCAAAATCATCTTAATTTTTAAATAACCATTCCTCCAACAGATTAACAAAGACAGATAAGAAAAAGAAAAACATTCTATATAAATTTTGCATCGCTCAGAATCTCTGACCTAACTAATGACGATCTATGTGACTTAACCATCTATGTTCTGTTTAGATAATTTTCGCCAGTTAGGGAAAGTATAAACAGTTATAAAAGCAACCACTCCATTAGCTTGATGAGGTAAAGGTGTCAGCAATGCTTCGAACAAGTGCAGGCAGCTGGTAGCAACATTAGAGATTTAAATCAGGTGTGTCTTAAAATGAGGCTTTTATAAAAAGCCTTAGTCTGTGTGAGTGTGTGAGCTTGTGTGAGGCAGAATGGACTGCTTTTATGTTGTGGAGCACTTTCCCATTCTTTTCATCCATCACTCTTGCACCAAAACCCACATTCACACAAAACAATGCAAAAAGCAAAATTTCCATCACATATACAAGTTCTCTATTTAGGTTTTCAAAATCTATTTTTAAAAACCTTTCAACAGATGTGTAGAAAGGATTTAATAATCAGTAGGGGTTAAACAAGTTCTCTAAATTTTATTTGCCTTACCATGTCAAAGTTAAATATAGTTCCACAAAGGGCTTTACAGTTGATGTCGGATGACTTAGTCTGGTAAATGTCAGCTATTTGAATCTGCTCTGTGTATGCAGTGTATATGTTTAGCTAAAATTTCACTGAAGACTCCTAATTTAAAATTAAAAAAATATTTCATTTAAAAAGTGCCTTTTGCTTTTACTCGGGTTCTGTTTGTTTGGCCTTATAATTAGTTTGACAATCTGACAAATGTAGAATTAAGCTTTAATCATACAATTCTCTTCAGGTTGATTTTTTTTTCAATTATAGGCTTTTGATTGTTAAAGTTAGAATTGGTAGTACTCTAAACTTAAACCAAAAAAGAAAGTAATTGTTGAGATGATGTGCTAAACAGACGAAGGCAGCTTCTTATGCTGGTAAATAAGACTTAGATACATTATCACTAAAGAAGCTGCAAACACACTTGGGTTCAAAGCACGTAAAAAAACTATCTGGTAGTTAACCGTTCGCCCTTAACATTAAACATGAATCAGTATCTGGATGCATCCTTTCAGTATCAGACGGCTATTTTTATGTTTTGTCTTTAGTCCAGACTCCCATTTCAACATTTTCAATCTTACTACTTACATGTGTCAGATCTGCACAGAAATGGTTAAAAACACAGAATCACAGATTGTTTTCTAAAAAATAAAAAATAAATAAAAAAGCCTTTTTTTCTGGCATTAGGCAAAACTTGGAAGTACACAAGCAAATAAAAACATATTACCTAAACCTACTCATAGAATTTTCCATAGTGAATATCTAATGCATGTAACAACAGGTTGTTTTAAAATTTTAAAACTGATAGAAAGCTCAGAATTTTAGCATGGCGGGACCATTGACAAGTAGGAAAACGATAAAGACGAGAGAAATCCTGAGAGCTAATGTGTGGTTCATCAGCCAGCGGTAGGATTACAACAGAGACATACAGACATTTTAGAGAAGGCATGTATTTCATTGCACCCGCAAATGCACTGTTTCATACATAAGTCAAACCGTAAGTGAATGATTATATAGTGATTACTAACAGATGAGTTTGCCTTTCATTTGTTTTGAAATGTTAAATCTAATCCTAAAAAACAAAAAGCACATGGGAATTCTAAAATTATATCAAACTTTTTCTATATCTATGGTGTCTTAAACTGCTAATTGATTAGTGGATGCCCTTCTCCCTTGCTGGGGCTTATTTACTCCTGATACGGTGGATACAAATGTAATTGACCTTGATTAACAAGGTTGCAAGTTGTGATGCAGATTATGCTTAATATTCAGTGCGGTTTACTCGGCAGAATATTGTTTGAGTACTGATTCTCCTTACTGAGAATCGACAAAAGTCAAATTCAGCAATTTCTTTAGATATATAAGATATTGGACTTTTTTTCCCACAAGATGTTGAGCAAATGCTGCAACAATAGCAAACCTGACCCCCAGACTCAAGGCAGATTTGGTGGAAAGAAAAGCAGCTTGACTGGTACTCACTGGTGCTGACAGGCTACTAGCTTAGCACCCCATCCTTTTCCCGGCTTTCTCATGATCTTCCTCATCACTCCCCTCGCTGGACACTTTACAACCGGCCATAAACAATAAGCAGAAAGCTCGTCATTGTGCCCACCAATGCAGCAGCCCCCGTCTCAGGGGGTTATCTAATTAATGCAGGAGATTATTGCTGGGTCCATGAGCCGAGGCTGGGCCCCGCTGTCTCTGAATGGGGTCATTATGGGAGGTAATGAACAAGGGTGAGCAATGGGTTTTGGGCTGACTTGGCAAGAGGCTGTCTCAAATGTCAAAGCCACAGTGTAATCATCACTTTGTCAGAGGCAATGGGGATGCACTTTATTTTTTATTTTTTTTGCAAAGTTAGTAGTGTGGAAACTGCATAGATGGAGTCAAGAATGGACTCACCCTGGGGGATGAGCAAGGATTAGTTTCTGGAAAAAATGCTGAACTGTGAAAGCTCTTCTACTGAGACTGCTGCACAGTTGCAGTAAAGCAGTTAGAAACATATCATAGAAAAAGAAAAGATGCAAAACTCACGTCTATAGCAACACGTGAAATTGTGAATTTTTTTTTAAACATGCTGCAAAAATAGTAATAAAAATAGGATGCAATATTAAAAACTTTCCTTTCAGAATGTATTTTTAAGTCAGTTTTTTTGTTTGTTTGTTTGTTTGTTAGAACTTGAGAGGCCGGTAGAAATGCAAGTTGAAGGTCACTACAAGTTGTAAATACTTTTTTTTATTTTATTTATAAATTCAGTCATGACTGACTTAGCATAATATAAGCTGAAATAAATCTAATCAATCTAATTTATGAGATTCTAAGAGAATATTCATTTCACATCATGAACCCATAACTTCACAAGCATTTTCCTTTTTATTTGTCAGGAGGATCTCGAAGTTTGACTCCCATCCATCCATCCATCCATCCATCTAGGGTTCTGCAACCTGTGGCTCCAGAGTTCCAAATATCTCTTTTGGATCTTCCACAATAGCTATGTTGCAAAAAGAATTAACTAATCAAGTTTTTTTTAATAGAGACAATAATAAACACTTGCAGTTTAAACTTATTTTATAATTTATATTTGGAGTAAATTTCCACAAGAGAATAAAACTAAAAGTACCAACAAAACATTTTGAACCCAGCTTTTTGAGTAGAACTTTTTCTTTGTATTAATATATTTCTTGCAATGAAAACGTTTTTGTTTTGTCTGGGTTTTTTTTAAAGCCAAACTGATTGTCAAACTGATTGCCAAACTGACTCATTGTGTCTTCTTTGGATCTAAACAGCTTTTACTTGCTGGCCTGAGAGCAAAAATTGCTTATGAAATTTAAAGGTTGCAGACCCCTGCATATACATATTTCTAGACTTTTAACTTGATCCTGTCACTGAGGTAGCGGTAAGGTTCTGTCATGCAAGTCTATCACACTAGAAATGTATTAGATTTATTCTTATTTTATTATTACCTTTTTCTTTTCAGTTGTTTTCACCTTCAGGTTGTTTCTAATTGCCAGAAAAATAATACCATTTGAAATGCTGCTTTTATAAAATGTGCAGAAAAAATAAATAAACCAAAACTTTGCAGCTTTTCCCCCTACTAAGCTACTATGACATTACTGTAATGAAAAACCTGGAGGTTACCTTTATAACATTTGAAACAAGAGCCAAACCAAGTTAATCTCACAGTCCAAAATCTCTGTCCTGGATTTACATGTTTAGACTGAAGACTAAAGATTGAAGATTGGCTGGTTTATTTCATAACAATTTAGCATGCAACATCTGTATACATTGTATACATTTGCATATCATTTAAATGTTAGGTTTTATGTTAGACTATATTAAATTAATGTAGGTCAAGCACTACAACCAAGGCCTGTTTACCTTTGGACTACCCATAATCTCATTGATTGGCTCTGCTATTCCTTCCTAATGTGTTACTGGGCATCCCCACTGTAACTCCATATGGACTTCCACACCTTGCTAGTTGGCCAGAGGTCAGTGTTAATCTCTCTGCAGGTTGTTCACATGTGGGGCCTAGTTTGCTGTGGAGCACTGACGATATAAATTAAGATGATACGACTTCAGTGCTTCTTTCATGTGCTTCAGCGAGAATATATCCCATGCGTAAAATGTTGATTACATTCATCAGCCGTTACAATGAGCATCCATTCATACATACATACATTTGACAGCTTAAAATGCCAAATTCTTGTCAGAAACATGTTTGGTAGTAATCTAACTTTATGATATGTTGATATGGGTAGCTGAGGGACCCCAGATGATATTGACTGCAATGTACCCTAATCAATATTTAGCATTATTATTTATACTACCTTCTATGAGAAGAATAGGGAAAGAGAATAAATGTCAGATGATCCCAGATGACTGCTAGTATGGACTCTCAATCAAGCAGACCGTAATAAGGTAAATTTCTACTCTGTGAACGTTAGGTGAACTTTCATGTTCGGAAAATAACAGGCAAGCTGTGACAATGCAATACATAAAATAAATTACACATTTCCGTTCATTTCAGCATATTAAACCTATTCACAGTTCTTTCGCTACACTCAAATAACACGTAGAAGCTTTTCTTGTTACAGTTCAATTGCCACTGAATTAAGTCCTGGAATGAATGAAATAGTTTGTCCGTTTTGCTATTCCTCTTAGTGAGTTATGTTTGAAAAAAATAGATGTGAAGGGTCCATCTTTTGTTTGTTGTAAAAAGCAGTCAGCAGTAAAACACATTCTCTGGCTAGACACTGCAGAAGAATTAAAATTAAAAAAACATGTTAAAAGGTATTTTTTAGAATTGTACTTTGATGTTCACAGGGATCCACATAGAAACTAAAATCGTATTCCATGTATTATAACTGCTATATATGATTTACCAAAAAGTACAAAAATATTTAAGCATTTTAAAATGCATAACCTCCAAGATTTTGGGTTTACCATAAAAAGGCTGTTAAGAGGATGTTACAGTGCTGCTACATGCAATTCTTCTAGAAATGTCTCGGATTACAGGAACTTTCCACTTCCATGAAAGGAGTTTATTTTTCACATGGATTCCTCATGTAAACAAGCACAAATTCTCTTCTATTATGCGTTATGACACGCATAATAGAGTAGGGAAAATTTCTTTCATCTTGTACTTTTTTATTGTAAAATGTTTGAGTTGCATAGGACAAATCTATTCCTAAACAATGAAAAGATAAGGGGTTTTTAAACATAACAAGAGTGCTTGGAAAATGGGGAAACTACATTCGGATCCTGCTTTTACCAGCATTGAAAGTCCCTTTGTTTGGTCTGGCAAACATATACTGTATATTATTGCACATTCTGCAATGCTTCTTGTTTGTTGGTGCAACAACACAGAGGGCAACTCATTACGTACTGGAGAAGGCTAAGAAAGAAAATGTTAGGGAGAAAAAAAACATCATCCTTTGAAAAGAATTATTCTGCTCCACAAGCAAAAAAAAATTTTCAAGTCAAGGAAATCTTGGAGAAAAAAAACAAAATAAACGCCAACTGAAAGTTGCCATGTACATTTAAATTTGAACCAAGAATCAAGAATCAAGAATCAGTTTATTTATATAGCGCCAATTTACAACAGGTGTCGTCTCAAGGCACTTTACAAAAAATCAATTAAAATCAAGGATACATTCTAACAAATCAATTTGAAAAAGTTTCCAATCTAAGGAACCCCAGCAGATTGCATCGAGTCATTGACTTGCAGCATTCACTCCTCTGGAATC
>JAVLVB010000699.1:29077-57127 GCA_032876305.1 Orestias chungarensis | reverse complement strand
TCTAAACCTATAGCAGCATAACTATAGAAAAACTTAAATAACTTAACACTATAGAGTGAGACATGAAGAAGGTAGAGCAAAGGAGAACCGTCTGTCAAGACTGAGTTCCTCCCCCAACCGGATTAGGCTGTCTTCTCTACCTCTTCCTAACTGTAAACTTTATCAAACAGGAAGGTTTTAAGCCTAGATTTGAAACTACACAGGGTGTCTGCCTCACGGACTAAAGCTGGAAGCTGGTTCCACAGGAGAGGAGCCTGATAACTGAAAGATCTACCTCCCAGCCAATAATCTGACATGTTTGGAATGAAAACTGGATTTGTTCTTATTTTTATGCATGACGATCCCCAATTACTGACAAGCCAATCATTCCCAACCAAACCTTTTTTTAATTAATAAGAATGCCATGGTTAAGAGGTTGGACATTGCCAACATATTCTATTATATTTTGATGGAAATTTGAACCTACATGGATATTTAACCAACCCTCTAACTCTTGAAAGCATTACACTTTGTTTTCTTTTCTTTTTTTTGGGGGGGGGGGGTTTACAACAACCTGCCTGGTCATTTATTTCTATATCTGGTCCAGGCCAGGGGTCTCCAACCTGTGGAGACCCCTGGCAGCATCTTGCTCCTTTCATGAATCTGACTTGTCTGTCTGCCTACCTGCATTTACATTTCACTCCTTTCCCCTGTTCTCCTGCAGGATCGATTGATTATCTGTTTCACCTGCTTTTTTGGAATTGCAAGAATTCCATTATTTTCTTCGGTTCCTGAGTTCACTGAGGGGCCAGTGTTAACCCTACTCAAGAATCCATTTCTAAATTCACTGAGGGGATCAAGGATGATTTGGCTCGGACCACCAAAACCAAGTTTGCTAAGAAGTTCAGACAGGATTTTACTCACCCTTTAACCTCCCTCTTGCTCCAGAGTCATGTTATACATTGTTTCATGAACAGTTCAACTGAGGAAGTTGAGGACCACTCGCATGTGGTTTCTGAGTCTGCCAAAGATGACCCCCAGCTGTCTTCTTGGTGGCCATCACCTTGCCCACTGCTTAACTCACAGATTTTGATATTCTGAACCTTGACCCTAAATGTGCTTTCTGACAGCTGTTTCTTGTCTCACCTTCTGGCCTGTAAGCCTCAGGCTGTCCCTACGTGTATGACCCAGCTTCTGCTTCCCAACTACATTTCTTGTCTTGCCCAGACATCTGAATTCTATTTGAATCACATCTAATTCCTGGATTTTTTTGTTTTGTTTCAATAAAATTTAAATTAATTATGCTGTCTTGGCTAAAATTTATTCTGATTCATTGTAGCTCTTTTGAACTCCCACAACTGCTCTCAAAGATATTTTTATAGGAGATGTTCTTAAAAAACAAATGTATTTTATTTCAGCTGATTTTGGGCTTCTAAACAAGATTAGTTTAGCTTGGCTGAAAAAAAAGATTCATATGGTTGTAAACCTTATATCATATGATAAGGTTGCCATAGTTATGGCAACCTTATAATAAATGTCAAAAATAATATTCTAAAAAAGACACAAAATACAGCCTAAATGACATTTTACATGATTGAATAATATTTTCTGGAAGTTTAGCTGTATCAGTGCTTTAAAAAGCAATTAAGAAAGAAAAAAAACTGTTTGAAAGCTTTAAAAAGCAAATGTTACCTATAAATGTTACAAACAAATGTTACATACAAGGAGATGCGGTTTTTCTGTTCTCTTAAAGAGCTAAATTATATAGCTACAGAACTTTTTGATTAAGGAAATGTTGTAAATACATTAAAAGTCACTTTTAAGGTAAAGATATGTATGCTAATCTTGCTAAGTATGACAGAAGAGTGATTAAGATTGTTTAAAATGTGAACCCCATTTTTTTGTTTGTTTCAAAGATTCTAAAAATATTAACGAGTAATGATCAAAAGGCCTCTAAAGGCTTTATTTATACATGAATGAATCAGCAAATAGAACAGAACGTTATGTTAGTTGGTCTTTCTAAATTGTCCTTCGTTTTTTATATGGCTTTGTTGCTCTATGATGGACTGGTGACCATGCTATACCCTGTTTCTTGCCCCAGACATAGACCATATATGGATGAATCTCCCAGAGACAATCCAATGTATTCAAAGTGCAATTTTGAACTGTGTTGCTAAATTGTTTTACATATACTAAAAAAATATACTTGTCTATATTTAAATTAATGTTTTGGAAAATGTGAAATCAGACAACTGCAATGACGATTTTAGGGGGTGGCCAGGGGTGGCCAGTGCCACCCCTGAAATCTGATTGGCCACCCCTGTGGCTACCCCAGATCCGATAGGCTATTAATCAAGTTTGTCAACACAAGAAAAAAGAGAAACGCTGTCAATCAATGGTGATGTCTGACTGACGGATCTAGGATCAGTTTTACACGTTTAACTAACACAATAATGCACGCTAGCTAGCAGCAGCCTGCTAACATCGGTTGCTTTTTTGTTGCTCTTAATGGGATAAATGGAATATGAAACGAGTCTGGACTGAAGACTGGAGTTGTTATTTTACTGATGTGTGTGCTCAATATATAAAGCTGATGTAATTTTTTAACACGAACCAGTGTAAGAAATGTGACAGTCGCTAGCTAGCTAGCAGGAGCCAGCTAACCTCAGTTGCTTTTTTGTTGTTGTTAATGGGATAAATGACAGACGTGTAGTTAATAACAAACAGGCTTATTTGCAGTGCTGGGGAAACAAATCCGGTCACCATGCAGTTTGAAATACACAGCCAAAATACTAAATGATCTTAAAGAAAAACATTAAAACTGTAAATTTATTTGTTATTCATTGTTAAAATATTTAATGTTGTTTCAGCACTTCTTGCCAGCACAGTATTTGCTCTGTGTTTTAAATGCTGTTTTAGATACTTTTTTTCTTTTAGAGATGAAGGACTAGGCTTATTTATACAGCTCACATATTTTAGACAATAGTCAGACCAACATGCATTCAAATTACACAAAATTACACAGATCCAATGTGTGTTTGTTGTTCTATTAAGTGTAAAAAGAACACTTCCTTGTTCTCTAAAAGTTTTTAATGAAGTCAAAGTTGTTATTTAAGGGGTCCCAGAGCCCCAAAAACACCTTAAATTTGTACACTGATTTAAACTCAATTCAATGATCCCTCTTTCTATTGTAGTTATAGCTGTGAATTGACTGACTGGTTGATTGAATGGTTGATTGGTTGCTTCATTGAGTGATTAAACTACATTTCCTCCAGGGATATTAAGAGACTATGAAGAGAAGCAAAGATATTCAGAGCTTCTTTCTAAATAAAACAGTTAGAGTCAGCCACAGCTTCTACCAGCAGCAGTGAAAAGGCCCAGAGAAGCTAGTAGCCTAGTGATAATGATGATGAGCTAATCCACTCCCCCAATACAGTATGGTAGGCTATGCATGGGGATTTTTGAATTACATTTACAACTTTCTGAAATACTACACACACAATTAAAACTGTATTCCCACAGTTGACCAGTAACTCTTATAGGAGGAGGAAACTGACTGTGAAAAAGCATTGTCTGGAACTCCACTTACTAAGCCCGGTATGTCAGGTTCAGATGTAATTAATACAGGTTACTTGTACTTGTTGTCTACTGTCTCTCATACTTGCGTTAATTTACTATAAAAAAATAGACAAAAAAACATGATTGTCCAATTGTGTATGATATTTATATGTGAATACATAGAAAGTGCTAATCTGTCCACATTCAGTCTATATGTGTAATGGTTATTGTTTTTACTGCTTCAGGTGACACTGATGACAGAGAGCCTCCTAAGTAATTCATTCCACGATTCCATGGCCCCCCAGACTAATTTTGTGTCCTATCCTGGCCACCCCAGTAAAACTGTCCTGGATACGCCACTGGACAACGGCCTTCAGTGCAGCACACTTTTATAACATAATCAAGCTGAGGGAAAACCACATGTATAAAAATTCAGTAAAGAGCCTAAAGACAAACAGACCACATTGGTAACTATAAAAAACAGCACAAACCATTATAAACTGTTTAATAGACATCAATATAATTTTAACAGCATATAAATTTTTGTTCCTTGTGATGTACTTTCCTGACTGTTTTCCTTTGTGTATGAAGGGGAAGCTTTTTTCGTCTGCATGTGCGTAGTGCTAGAGAAATATATGATGGTTTGATTTGATGTTTTTAGTCTCAATGTGTTGGATATTCTTACACACCAATATATTTGGTTTGGCAGTGAAAAACTTAAAAGCAATTATGAGCTAATTTTATCAATTAGATCAAAGTTATCAAGTCAGGGCACCATCTTATTATCAGAAAATATTGGCCAAACAGTTTTTAATCTCAGTTATTGCTCATTAATACTGCCCTGATAAGACTTAGATTCTACATATAATAAGTGAAGGTTTAAGTTCAGTATTGATGTCTTCAACAGCAAAGCTCTACACACATTTCGAATTAGGCACAGACAATGTATCTCCTAAGTAAAAAACATTGACAGCAAAAATACAACCTTATAGATAAAACATATTTTATTCAACAACTCGCTAAATTATTAGTCATCGCTCAGCATAATTACAAATGAACGAGTTGTGAAAACTAATAAACCAACAAAAAGCAGTAAAATAAAACCATTACAAATGAGCTCATAGTTCATTATGCTAATAGTGCAGAACCAAAATATTTAAGGATAAAACATGAAGTAACTCATGGAATGATAAATAATTTTAGCCCAATATCAACATGTATGCTTACAGACCACAGTTTTCGATTAGATGAAATGAGCTCCAATTAGCTCTAAAAAAAAAATTAAGAGGAACAGTTGGATATGTGAGACTTGAAAGATGGTTTGGTTGGTAGCACAGATGCTTTGTTTCTTTGAATTTCTTTTGGGCGTGAGTGTACATGTGTATATTGTCCTGTGTGTCTCTATGTTGCCATGTGATGGCCTGGCAACGTGTTCCGCATGTACCTCACCTCTTGCAAGTTGACTGCCGTAGATGGGCACCAGTCCGCCACTGCGACCCTGCAAAGATAAGAGAGTATAGTCAATAAATAGATGGATGGAATTACATATGTTTTCCATCGACCATTTCACAATGGGACACAGAAGTGGAAAAAAAAACTTAATTTGATGATGCTATCTTTAATTAACTAATTTGTTGTATTAGAAATCAATAAGCTTTTGGACAATTGATTTTTAATTAGGACTGCAGTGAGCAAAATGGTTAGCACTGTTGTCATGCAGCAAGAAGGCTCTGGATTCAATTCCACCTTGGGTCTTTCTGCAAGTTCGCATTTTCTCCCTGTGCATATGTGGGTTCTCTCCGGGTACTCAGACTTCCTCCCACAGTCCAAAAACATGACTGTTAGGCTGATTGGACACTCTAAATTGTCCTTAGGTGTAAGTAAGTGCGTGAGTTGTTGTTCATCCTGCGTCTCTGTGTTGCCCTGTGATGGACAGGTGACCTGCACAAGGTGTACCTGTCTAGGGTGTACCCCTGCATCTTGCCCATTGTAAGCTGGAGATAGGAGCCAGTATACCCCTGCAACCCCCACAAGGATAAGCGGGTTGGATAAAGAATGTCAGTAGTTTACTATGACTGACTGCAAGAAGAACAAAGAACGCTGTGTTTTGGAATAGCATATCAAAGGGTTGCATCAATACAGTTCTTAGCAACTTCCTTAGCTTTAGTGTTTCACTAGGACAAAAGGTGACTTTAAGCACATTTAAGTACTATTTTGTTTAGATTAATGTAAATATATTTAAAGAAAACTACGGGATAAGCTGCCAGCAAAGTGTAAGTGATCACTCCACTAACTGGACTAAAGTTGGAATAGTTTATTTATTAGTTATCTCTGTCTAGACATGTCTACTTGAATATTTATTTTGACTGCAAAGATCTACAATAAAAAAAAGGTTGTGTGGTAGGTGACAGGGGGGTTAGTGTTATTGTCAGTGTAATGACCCAATGAGAGACATTCTCTTTTTGGGTAAATCCAAAAAAAGAGATAGCAGAATTATAAATAAGCCTGGGTCAAAACTGAAATGCTGTCACTTGTTTTTAGAAGAAAACAAGTGGCAGGCATGTGGTCCTTTCCAAAGTAGTGTGTAACAGCCATGGAAAAAGGCAGAAAATCCTTCCTCTTCTAGATAGTTACTGCTAATGACATCACACAGTTTTCTTTTACTAAAAAATACCCTCCTCTTCCTCTTCCTTAAAAAAAAAAAAGAAATATAATTTTATACCAATTTCTGTTCCCTGTATACAGTTAAGTTACGTATTTGCAGTACTTAATTAATTCTGCACTTTTATTCTATTATTATTCTCGATACTGGGAAAAAAGGAACAAATCAGTGATAATATTTTTACCGTTTTACTCCAAGATGCTGGTGGTACTTTAAAGTGGTCTTGATTGTTTTTTCTTTAAACATTCTGAAGGTTTCTTTTTGGATTTTGGACTACTCACTTGTGTTAACACTGGAAGGCTAACACCATGCCCTGGATGCCTTGTCTGTTTACCCACTGACAGACATATTTTTTGTCTTTAAAAGAAAATGTTAAAATAAAAATATTATTCACAAACGCTATGCCTTGTAGTCCTAACTTTAAACACTATACAGCACCATACTATACAACTTATTTAAAAAATGTATTAAGTAGACAACAAAAATAATATATATATTCTAATAAAATTTCTACATAAGATAAACAGTATCAGAAAGTCATGTTTTAGTAATAGGAAGGCAACGAAGATGGTAATCATTTGATTATCTTCTGTTTACAACGTCTCCAATATGTTTTTTGAAAATTATACTTTTGGTCTTTAAAACTTGATGCTGGGAATGTGCAATTTGTTGTTTAGCCTGTTGTATGTCTGTATTTTAGATTTCATATTTCATAATTTCTATAGCTTTATAAACAGATTTCCCACCTGAGTGTTTTAATAAAAATTTAATTGATAATCATCAAGTAGGTATTTTAAAAACTGTTGGTGCAAAAGAGCATAGTGAACATAACACTAATGGCCCTCAAATAGAACTCTTAGGTCCCGCTGTCTTTCATCAGAATCCCATGTGATCAAAGCAAAAATGCTTCATCTATGTGATGTGTGAAAGTCAGAGATGTCATATGAAAGCACATGTAGTGTAACCCCTAAGGTAAGAAAAATGCTGTTATACATTTTAATAAGTCCATCGCTCCATAGGGGGAGGCTCCCCGAGAGGGTCCGTCTGTAATGACTAGACTACAGGCGGATCCCATCACTAGTTCTAGTCAACCCCGTCTTCTGTTTCCAGCCACCATATTAGTAAATAGCAAAACACACAACTGTTCGGTTCTCATAGATTCAGGCTGTGAGAGATCTTTAATCACCCATGCTCTCGCAAATCAACTTAGGTTGCCCAGTTTCACCCTCAATACTCCACTTCAGGTTGTCGCGTTGGACGGCAGCTCTTTGAGCACCATAACCCATATCACCCAGCCTATACAGATCACCCTTTCAGGAAATCACACCAAAACTCGTTCATTGTTTATTTTTTCGTCTCAACAGCCTCATATTATTTTTGGGTTTGACTGGCTTCAGAGACACAATCCAACTATCGATTGGTCTAATAACACCATTTCCTCTTGGTCAGCTCATTGTCTCTCCTCGTGTCTCCAGGCTGCCGTTCCTTCCAACCCGTCCTTGGAGGAAGTCTCCATCGACTCTCAGGATCTTAGTAATGTTCCTAAAGAATATCTTGATCTAAGACAGGTTTTTAACAAAGATAAGGCATGTTCCCTACCTCCTCACAGACCATACGACTGCGCCATCGATCTTCTTCCCGGAGCTCCATTACCTTGTAGCCGCCTGTTTAATATATCCCTCCAGGAACGAGAGTCGATGGAGACATATATCAATGAATCCCTAGCAGCAGGCATCATTAGGTCCTCCTCATCCCCTTTAGGTGCAGGGTTTTTCTTCGTATCCAAAAAAGATGGTTCACTTCGACCCTGCATCAATTACAGAGTAATCAATAACATTACTATCAAGAACAAGTACCCATTACCCCTCATCACTGCTGCGTTTGAGTCCCTTCACAAGGCAACCATTTTTACAAAACTGCATCTCCGCAACGCCTGTCATCTTGTCGGTACTCGCCAGGGAGATGAGTGGAAAACAGCCTTCAAAACACCCCTTGGACACTTCGAATACCTGGTAAGGCATTTTGGTCTATGTAATGCTCCGTCTGTTTTTCAGGCTCTTATTAATGATGTCCTCCGAGATTTTTTAAATATTTTTGTTTTTGTATATCTCGATGATATTCTTATTTTTTCTAATTATCCAGAGGAGCATAGGTCCCATGTCCGCCAAGTCCTTCAACGCCTCCTTCTGAACCGTCTATACGTCAAGGCCGAGAAATGTGAGTTCAGTCAAGCATCTATCACATTTCTCGGCTATATTTTTGAGAGCGGGCAGATTCGAGCAGATCCCTCTAAAATCCTTGCCGTCACTAACTGGCCCACACCCAACACTCGTCGACAGCTTCAACGTTTTCTAGGTTTTGCTAACTTCTATCGCCGTTTTATTAAGAATTACAGTCAGACCGTGTCCCCACTCACTGCACTCACCTCAGTTAACAGACCTTTCACTTGGACCCCGGAAGCAGAACTAGCCTTTAACAAGATCAACACTTTATTTTTCACAAGCCCCAGTTCTTATCCAGCCAGATCCCGCTCGTCAATTTACCCTGGAGGTGGACGCCTCTGACCTGGGAGTGGGAGCCATCCTCTCCCAGAGATCGGAGGAGGATAACGCTCTACATCCCTGCGCTTTTTTCTCCCGACGTCTTTCACCTGCTGAACGAAATTACGACGTGGGAAACCGAGAACTTTTAGCTATTAAGCTAGCTCTTGAGGAATGGCGTCATTGGTTGGAGGGTGCTAATCATCCCGTATTGGTTTGGATCGACCACCGCAATCTGGAATATATCAAGTCCGCCAAACGCCTCAATCCCCGACAGTCTCGATGGTCCCTATTCTTTTCCAGATTTAACCTCTCTATTTCTTTCAGACCCGGATCCAAGAACGTTAAACCTGATGCCCTCTCCCAACAGTTCTCCCCGGACGACAGTCTTCCAGTCCCAGCATCCATAATCTCCCCCCAGGTGGCGGTCCTTGAGGGGGGGGTACTGTCAGCAGGAGTCTCTTCCAGTCGTTTCCTCCGGTGTCCAGTAGGGGTCACCAGTGTTCTGATACTGGAGCTTCCTTCATAGGTGCGGCCTATTACCACTGACGAGTTGGGGCAGTATAAGAGGAGTGGTGAACCAGCTACTCGTCGCCTGAGTATTATCTTATATGGGTAATACTTTCTCAGTGCCTTCCAAGTATTATAGCTCTCATGCTATTTAGCTTCTCTAGAGTTTTTGCTCCAAGCTTCTCTTGTCGTTTTTCTGTATTATCTAGTTTATTTTGTGACTTAATTTTTGTAGTCTCTAGTGTTTTTGCTACTCAGTCCTCTCACTTTAATTACGTTCACTGTATTTCCACCCCAGGTCATCTCCTTTCTACAACCAACATCAACCAACAAATTCCTCTCTGGCTTACCTCATCCTATGGTTCAAACTCCTCTTGCCCCAAGCTCGATCTGTCCGCTCCAGTATCCATCATCCGCTGCTCTGACCTCCTCTGTATCCAACTTCGTCATACTCACTGGAAAGGACTCTCCGCTGACTCCTCCCTGGCGACTTCACCTACCCCACACTGTAAGATCGTTCCCATTAGTTTTCATTCACCTGCACTCGACTGTTTCTCACCTCTTCTGTCTTCACGACCAGAAGCTCCCGGTCTCCCACGTCGCCGATGTCCTCAGTCCCCTGCCGTTTCCTGTTGTCGATCATCCAGACTTCCCTTTCTCAAACACACAATAAACCTTTATACATATCTCCTGAGAGTTCCTCGTTTATGTGGGTCCGAAGAATAAACAGCAGCATGACAGTATTGTGTTAAATGCACTAGAGAAATGAAAAACCACAATCCTCTCGCCCTGACTCAACAGGCAATCCACAGTGCCCCTTATTCTTGATTTCATGTTGTATCGTCCAGCATTAATGAATTTATGTGATTCTTTAAAAATAAAATTGAATCTAGTAAGACTTAAATTGTTGACGTCCTCCAGAATATGACTACAACTACAACAAAAATAGTAGATAAAAAGCTAATAAAAAATAATAACAGGGCACATTAGATAGAAAAATTATGGTAAACTTGTTCCCGGGCCCTGTGCTGTGTTGTGACCAATGAGCTGAAAACATATTCACACACGTGTAAGAGATCAACAATACACTCACCCCATTGGTCGAGCCATGTGTCACTCATAGAAAAGATAGTGGGAGACAACGGAGCAGCATTGGGGACGAACCAAGAGAAACAGATGCCGACACTGCTTCTAGAGGCGCTGCTGCTTTGTGTAGCAATGCAACGTCTACTGCTCCAATGATAAAAACTAAATAGGTTGTGGAAATATGGGGAGGGAAAGGAAAATGTAAATACATCCGTAGAAAAAGTGTGTGATAATAAATATTAAGCACACTGTATTTGTGCTGGCACACGTTTTCAATGGTAGCAAACATATAATCACTAAGGATTATAAATTTAAAAAAGAGATGAAAGTTTGTGTTTAAAAAAAAACTTTGATGGAAGAAAACATCAAAAAAACAGTCTTCTTGATTCTTTATAATAAAGTTCCATCAAACATCAGATATATGATTGTTACATATGTTCTAACAGAGCACTTTGCTCATAGACTCCAGGTTTACTGGTGGCACCTAGAATTTCTTAAGGTAGAATGCAGGCATTTTTGTTTTCAAGCTCCTCTCCTGTAAAATACGGTCCCACTTTAAGTCACTGAGGCAGTCATCATGTACAGTTAGTTACCGACATTTCAACTGCCTGTTTACTGTTTTCTATCAGTTTATATTTCTCTCCATAGAAGTTTAACTTTTTACTTTTCTAACTGACAAAGTACATGTACATCAGTACGCCCTATAGATTCCCTGTCTTTCTTTGTCTATATCGGATACCTCAATGGCTGGGGGAGAGCTCCACTGTCTGCAAACTGTGGCAAGCTTCCCTCCACATCTTCTTCCCTACCATTTTAATTACATCGTAGTCATCAACATTTTGGGCCAGAGGGGGAAGGGGGAAGGGGCTCCTTGTACCCTTGGGGCTCTACTCTCCGGCCGCGGAAATACATTGCTGTCTTTGCTCTCCAAAGGTTGATGGGTTTTTTCCCTTGAAACTTTGTTCAGTAACTAACTGCTCTCTCTGGCCTCAGTGTTCTTGATCCCACTTCTTTTGGATTCCAGTCTTTCAACTACAAAAGCTTTCAATATTAGAGTAATGCTTATCTGTTGTGACCAATCAAAATTTTGGCTCATTTTAGTTATTCTTTCGAGCTGCTATGCAAATCTGTCCCTTCAAATCAGAGATTCTGGTCTTGAGTTAGAAAGGGTAGAGTGCCTTCTCAGTATTGGGATGAGCTCTTGCAACAATTAGATGGAATTAAAATATTTTTTTCGTCTCATTAAAGACCGAAGGGAAAAAGTGGATCTTCTGAATACCCCAATCAATTTTCATTATTAGAGGTATCTATGGTTATAAACTCTATCTAGTGAATAAAGGAATAGGATTATGGATACAAACCAAACCCTGGTAGTCTGGGGTGTCCCTTGGTGATAGGAAAAATTCTACACACATCTATGAGGGGCTTAGTCAGTTAAGGTTAGGCACTTACGATGACTCATGGATGCCTCCCTGGTGAAGTGTTCCAGCCATGACCAGCTGAGAAAAGACCAAGATTAAGATGCATGAGATGCTGATTGGGCCTATGCTTCTCTGCTGGTTTAGGAATGCGAAAGGACTTCTGGTTAATCTGGGTGGTGGATACTGCGTCCGTGGGGGTGCTTCTTGTCCCGGGGGCCACCCACTGGGCTGCACCAGAAGATGGTTCCCCCAACCACCAACCCCATCCATACCTTGAGTGAGTGAGTGAGTGAGTGAGTGAGTGAGTGAGTGAGTGAGTGAGTGAGTGAGTGAGTGAATGAGTGTGATTGTGTATGAATGTGGGTGGGAAAGGGTCTGTGACTTGGTGTCCTCTGCCTCCCCATGCTATTCCCATGTGGGGGGGATCGTCCCCTGCCCCCTCCTCACGCTTCCTCACTGCTTGCTACTGCACTCACCTGCGGACGGACTGGGCCCTGGGGTGCAGTGCTGAGGGCATGGGGACTTGTATCGATCTGCCCCGGCTGGCTGTATGGGTTTGCCTATCTCTCTCGGGTGTCGGGCGGGCTCTCTGCTGGGCGCTGGGCCGTTTGGGACCTGGGCCCCGGCCCGTGCCTGGGCGGCTGGGGCCTGGCGGGACGGGTAGGGTGCTGCTCCTGGTACCCTGGGGGCTCTACTCCCCTGCACCCCCATGCGGTCTTCTGGGCGGGTGCATGGTTTCCCTGCGGTGAGCTGTCTGATCTCTGTGCTCTTGCGTGGCACCCAGTGTCCTGGACCTCTGCTCGCTCTGGGCTCTGGGAGGGGGGTGGCAGTGACCCTCTGTACCCATGGCTGAGCATAATTCATGTAATTCCTATATCACAATTTCTGCATGCTCACACGCAATCACACACTATAGAGATCACAACATTTTAACTGTGCCGATCTGTTCATTATTAATGGTACTAATGTAATGTGACACATGCATTGCGGTCTTTGCTCTGTTTTCTGCTTATTATATCTCCACAGGTATGATTCATTGCCATTTCACAGTTTCCCAAGGTTGCTTCATGAGTGATCTAGTAGCAGCTAGTTTTTTGCTTCCTTTGTTTTTTTTATTTGTTTTTTTAATTGTTTGTTTGTTTGTTTACTTGTACCTATTTAAATATTTTTAAGTGTATATGTTCCCTTTCACTCTGTGCACCCCCCCCCCCCCTTCAGTCCTGTTTAGCTTTACAATGTATATAACACCTCAGTAATCAATAAATGATCAAGGTATGGGAATCAAGGGAGGCGCTATAAAGCCTCACTTGGAAAAAAAAATCTGTTACGCACAACTATGGCAGACAGAATTCTACTAGCCATGATGCTGAACAGGACAAGGGAGAAAACAAAAACAAAAAAATAAACAAAAGAGGCAGTAGCCCATTAATGACTTGCCTTGAATAAGACTTGTGGCTTAATTTACATTTACAAATATGCATTTAGCAGTTGTTTTTATCCAAAGCCACTGACGAAAGAGGGTTGAACATTGCACTACATCACAGTTTATAAATTATAAGTTACCTTCAGTATCCTGGTAGCGTATTTAACATTACCTACAACATTCAATGAAAACACAGAATACAAAAGTACCATACATTGAGTGCTATAAGCAAACACAAGGTAATAAGTGCATTCAGAGCTTTCAGGGCAATAGATGGTCTTGGAAGAGCTGGGTCTTCAAGGATTTCTTAATGTAGGTCAGATAATCTGATGCTCTGATATTGCTTGTATGATCGTTCCACCAGCACGGGACCAGAGATGAGAGGAGTCTAGATTGACCTTCGCGGGGTGGTGGCCATGTTAGTTGGTGCTCCTTGGAGGAACAGGTCGGGCGAGAGTTGACATAAGGCTTTAAGTGGGTCTTGAGGTAGATAGGTGTCAAACACTCTGTATGCCAGAATTAGTGAATTGAAATCCATACAAGCAGCTGCCAATGGAGTTCAGTGAACAGGGGTGTGACGGGTTTTAGTTTTTCCTGGTTGATAACCAAGAAGGGGTTGCAGCACTCAATGATCTTCTGTAGCAGTCTCCATCCACAGGTTGGGACCAGTTAGGAGGGCGTTGCATTAGTCAGGGCAGGAGATGACTAAGATCTGTACTTGGACCCCCCATTTATTATTTGTGGTTAGATCTTTTAGGATTGGTCATCTTTTAAGAAGCTTGCAATCTGAGTGTGGGCATCCCCGATCTAGGCATATGGTTCTCCTTTGCTTTACTTTCTTAATATCTCATTCTAAAGGGTTAGGTTATTTAAGCTTTTTCTATAATTATGCTACCGTAGGCTCAGGCTATATAAATAAACTGATTCTTGATTCTGAAAGGCAGTCAGAGATTTGCGTTGATACTGAGAGGTCATCTGAAGGAAACCCAACACCGTGCCGTTGGGGCACTCCTGCTGTGTCGCAATGATATTTGGCCTTGCCATGACTCTTTGATGGACCTGTGAGGTAGGGTAGGTTTGGGTAGGATTAAAACCATAAGTGTGCACTGCCCTTAATGTCCATATCTGTCAGCTTTTTAAGTAGGATCACATGGTTAACAGTATCAAATGCTGCTGATAGGTCCGGGAGGATGAGAACTGATGACTTGCCTGCTGTTTTTGCTTCTTTTAAGGATTGTATTACTGACAGGAGTGCCGTTTCTGTGGAGTGACCGCTCTTGAAGCCGGATTGATCGGATTTATGGAGGTTATAATTTAAGGAAATAACTTTTTTTTTTTTTTCAAAATCAAGCATTCCCTCTATTAAAGTTTAAGCTCTCACTTTGTTTTCAGGTTGCTAAGTAATAAATTGCAACAGTTTTATATTTTGATTTTGTGTTTTAAGGAAAGCTGTGAAATAAGAGTAATTTTTGTGTAGTGCTTTTAATGTTTGAATGTAAGCACTCAGTATTCTCTTTGTATCCTTTAATTCATTAATTTGTTAAAACTTTTTGTCTTTTGAGCCAAAATTATAGCATTAAAAATGGCAAAACATTAAATAAAGTTAGTTAGAAGTTAAGGAATCTAATGACGGCATCATTCAGAGGGTCCCTTTTAGGTCAGAACACATGCTATAAAATCTGTCACATGAGGTGCTTCTCTCCTATATTGCGTTATTTACATCTGTATTGTTTCCTGGTTTATTTCAGTAAGTCTTGTTTTTGTCTGTTCCTTTTTATTAGCCCTTCTCTTCTGTCTTTCAGAATAGTTTTTTTGTGGCTTATTTTGTAGGTGTTCTGCCAAATTATGGCAAATCCAAACTTAATAAAGGATGATATATTGCTTACAAAATGGTATATGCAGCTGTATCTTGCATATATGGTTTATCTTAAGGATTTTTAACACATAATACTTAATTTTTTTTCTTTGCTAATAAGTACTGATGAAAATCATAGAAAATGTTTCTTTGGTACGTTTTCTCTTGTGACCCTTTATTAGCATTGTGTAGGGCAGAATTCTGTAGCTCCAGAAAACCTCAATTCACCCTTGTGTGTTGGATTATAATGTCTAAATTTGTTACAAAATAGTGGAGTAAAGTCCACAACAGAGGGGAGATAAAAATTATGGCACTTAAACAGTTCCCTACACTCCTAAGAAATCCCATCAGATCAAAGAAAAAAGGCTGCATATGTGATGTGTGAAAACACCCTAACAAAACCCTTAGTCTAATCCCTGAAAATTGCAGGATATAACTTATAACTAATACAGAAGATTTACATGTCTAACCCTGTTAAAGGACTTTGTCTGTTACGACTACACACTTTTTACAACAGATTGTAACACCCCAGACACTGAGACAGTGTTTCGCAAACCTGTTCCACAGGAACAACATATACGTCTCACCGCAGTTTAATGTTAACAGGAAGTATTAATGGATGGTATCTTTTGTGGATCGATTTTTTATTTTAATTTCAAATTGGAGCTGACTGTGTCGTCATTACAAGATGAGAAAACTAAGAAAAAAGAAAGTATAAAGCAAAACAGTTGCTGAGTAACTGATTTGCCTCAGTCATTCCATAGACCAGATGTATCACATCTGATTTCTTCTGGTTCAGAAATATGACACGTCTCACATAAATGACTTAAAAGTGACATGATCATGCAGACATTAGACACTTAGAAAACTATCAGTTATGTGTCCAAATTAAGATCACTTATAGAAGAGGTCTTAATCTGGATCTTTTGGGGGAGGGTGAAAAGTATTAAAATGCTCACAGTGCTGTGAAAATGTCATAAATGGGCAAAAAAGTTAGATTTGAGGCACATTTTCCAGCTGTGTAAATGTATCCCAAGAAAACAACATAGCACTGAGACAGCAGAAAACTGGAATCCAATAAAACGGCAGATTGTCTTACAATCCAATTTAACCAAAAGGTTGTACTTTCCATAAGTAAAAAAGAGCTTTTAAGCCTTCACAAACAGAAATAGTGTAACATAGTCAAATTGGCCAGAAGACCAACTTGACTGCAGTACATAGTCCTTATATAAGGAACTGCTAACTGATGAAAGACTTGATAATTTAAAATCAGTACCAATTACAAATGAGGATAATCTTAAAACAGAGCATGGGACATAACTTCCCTTAAAAACATCAAAATTGAGATTAGACCTTGTAATTTCCTGGTTTCCTCCAGTTGCTCCCAGTCCCTAGATGTGAATTATCTACTCGTGTAATGTGTTTTTACAGTTTACCACATTTATTTTGGTAAAAGTAAAAGTCATAGTTTTCATAACAGCAGCTTTGACAAAAAGCAGCCCATTTGACTGACATGACAGCTAGCGGCAGTGGAAGGCCTGCATATGGATGGATCACTCTTAACTCTGCAAGTGTCTGACAGGGCGGCTGACAGCTACCTCTGATGTATTCAAGCAGCACTCACTGCTACTAAAGCTGACACACTTTCCTCAAAGCTTGTTTCTGTGTTAAGGGCCAAATTGATTACAGTCATTCAAGTACGCTCTTTTTCTTGTCCTTGAGGAGCAGCGTGTGTGGCAGTGGTTAGCAGTGACACCTCAAAGGATCATGCTTTCTATTTGGAATATCGACTGGGAGTTGTCTGTATGTTCTTCTAAAGCCGGCAACAGTTTTTATAGTTATCGTTGCTTCCTCATGCTGTCTACTGACGTTTGCCGTGAGGGGAAAAAGGACACTTGGGAACCTTGTATTGTTTTTTTTTCCTCACTAAGTGTATACATATTAATGTTCAATCTCATTTTGGTTCCTCCAGAAAATAAAGTGATTTAATTGAAATTTAACAGCAAAGAATAGCCTTGCTTTCCCTCATGAAACAAATTACATTTAACCCGCGTCATTTACAATGGCTAAGGACCACAGCGGCCTGCAAATGGCAAAAATCTACAAATACTCGGGACCCCATTTAAAAAGGCTTAGAACTGCCAGAAGAATATAAACTTATATCACTAAGTGGTTAATAGGAGCATCCTTAGATTCACTTTTTCTTTTAAGATGGTAAATTAAGTATGAGATTACCATGTTTTCACATAGTTTTTTACTTATTCCAATGACTTTCACATGTTTCCCATTGCCTACACGTGAGTTATATTCTTCAACACAGATGCTTTTGTGCATAAATTCCATAATCCATTTACACCTGGCAGAATAGAAATAAATGATATGCATGTGTATAACACATGGAATTATGAGAAACCCAGGTTAGAAAACATGGGAATCATGTTTTATTTTTTCCCTACACTCTAAATCCACATGCATACATGTGGTTCTTCATACGACACATCCCTTCACATTTCGCACTAAAACACTCAAAAGTGGGCAAACACTTTCTCGGTACTGGAGGTCAACAGGGTCAGTTTAGTAAAATTAGACATTGGCCTGTAAAATTATTGTTTTTTTTGTCATTGTTGCCACTGTGAAGCTGATATCAAAACGCTTGTTTATATCATTACAATTTTTAGAAAACCAACTTTGATAATATGGAAGTCATGAAAATTTTTTATAATCTAAAACAGAAAGAAAATCATTCCAATACAGTAAGCAATGGAACCAACCTTGAAGGAATTTCTTGGTTGCTTAGACAGAAATTATTTCTTTTCTTCAATACAACACAGTTTTACTTATCAAATATGGAAAAAAATAAACCCAATATATTATTTTTTGTTTTGATGTATCTGAACAGCTATGAATGTGCACAGATTTCACACTCATACACGGCCGTGGAAGGAAGAATGTATATTCATTCATGCATTGAAGATTCTGGCAGGCGAAAGGAGAAAAGGAAGATGGAGAGACAGAATTAGGCCAGTTACTGGCAGAGCTCCCCGCAGCCTCAGTCTGAAAGGCTGGGTGCCTGAGGAAGGACCGGAGGCCCTGAGGCAAATCCTGACATCATCAGCTCCGATTCCTCCTGTCTGGTGAGACACAGACATGCAGAGACTATATTTATGCCGCCACCAATACACACGCACAAACTGCCGGTGAGCTCATAAGCTGGGTTGTCTGTCTGCAGCTTTTAACTGTAAAGCTGAAGAAGACTGACCTATCACCTTCAGTTAGTCATCAGGAAAGAAACAGGTGATCTGGTGTGAAATGGAAAGATAAGAAATACTGGCAGAGACGCACGCAGCTACAGCAACACATTTAGGTTGAAAAGGTCTCTTTTGAAGGGGAAGTCGTTTATTTTATGTTACAGGTTCTATCGGGGGTGAGACTCCGGTCATCTCTCCCAGACGGCAACCATCACACATAAAGTAAGAACAGTTCCTAAACCAGATCACCTCACCTGTGAGATATACTCACCCGTTCGCCTTCCTCTTGGTTCCTCACTCTGCTGCTTCCACTCTGTTCCAGTCCCAAAGTCTTCCTCTGTACCTGATTAAGCCAAAAAGTTTTTTTTTCTAAATAAAACCTTGTGCATAAAAACTGTGTCATTGTTTCATTTAATCAGGTAGAGGCCATGTAAGTGATATTTCAGATCTCTAAATATTTGTGTTGTTTCAAATCACAGCAAGCTTTATATTTGTTGGTTTGTAGGGTTTTTTTCTGCAATTTGTATTAGGTTCATGCCAAACACTTAAAGAAGTCCTGGTCATTATCTATATTCTCTTTGCCAAACTGGCCTTTGTGTTTTTCTTTGCCAGGACAGGTTACCTCCTTCCACAACCCTTGTGTAAACCTCCTCTTTCATTACAACAGCAACAAGATCCTGCCTGTGATCAAGCGATGACAGGGCTTTAGGGCTTGTAGAGACTTATCTGAGCATCTTGAAGTCTTCATTCCTGGTAAACTAGCTTGGACTAAGACATCATTTTAGGTAGTATAGGTGTTTGTATCCAAGTTTAAAGTATTTTACAAACCTTTTAGAAAACGTTAATTGGGCTCTCTTTGTGCAGAAGACTGTAGAACCCTGTTTGTATGTGCGCGTGTGACTGAGAGAAAGGTGTGTTTGTTTTCTTTTTAACTATGTACATCTTTTTTGTGTTATTATTATTTGTATTATGTTTTTATCCATTTAAAGCACTTTGTGTTGCTATATTTCAGGAACAGCGCTTTATAAATAAGATTTGATTTGATTTTGATTTTTGTTTTCACCAACATTTTAGCAACATCAACATTTTTTATAAGATAATATATCACTCTTGGTTTTGCAAAGGTTTTATGCTATTCTTTAGTTTTTGACCTAAAACTATAAAAAACTGATAAATCTTCAAAAATGACAATAAATTGTCTGCTGTTGGCTATTTATCAAAAGGTACAAAACTTTTTTTTTTTCAAATTTGACATGTAACATCTTTGGGACAAAACTATAAACAGTTCAGTCTGTTATCCTTTTTTTGAAACACATTTTTAATTTCTATCATTAGCAGGATGGTAGGAAACAAATTTATCTGTTAAAAATGTTCACATTTAGGCAGACCTTAGTTGTCACAGTGAGCCTTGGGAATATAGACAATCTGGCCGTTTGGACATTTTCACAAACTCTTATAAAGTTTAAGCTTTTAAAGTAATAAAATTGCAGTTTCATTAAACTGACATGTACCTGTATTTTTATTATCTACATTATAGAAAGAATGTTCTTTGTTTGATAGCCTCACCAAAAAGTACAAGGCATATAGTTCTCCCCATGCTAGATCCTTGTTCTCTCTCTCTTTTCCTTACTGACTTGTTCTGTCACACATGGCCACATATCTAATTTCACATTACAAGTAGCAGCACAGAAAATTCAATTTGTTTTTGTTTCCCTGCCATTTAGTGCTATTTCCATAAAATGAGAGTGGCTGACATCCAAAATCAATGCCTGTTTCCAAACCTCCAAGACTAATGGGGTAGATAGCTAAAACCGCAAGTTAATTGTGCAGCAATGCCCTTGAAAATTGTGTGTCACTCTCCCTCCCCTGTCCTTTACCATCCCTCTTCTATTTACACTGCACTCTTGACTGCCACTTAAGAAATAATTTCATGCAGAATTTATAATGGCATGCACTTGGAATCTTAGGAGTCATGCTCAACTAAGCCCAAACTTGGACCAGGGTATTCCAATATCCATAATTTACTGATACTTTGATGCAGTTATTGTGGATTTTCAGCTGGAAAAAAAGCAATATGACCTCCTATCAGTCTTTGGGTCAAGTATTTCAGACAATAAAGGTTGCGACAGTGACAGGAAAAACTTCCACTTAACAGGAAAATACCTCCTGCAAAACCTGGTTCAGCACGATTGGCCATGTGCCATGACCATTTGGGAGTTTAAAAAAGCCAGAAGACATCTGGTAGAATCTGAGAAATATATGTGGGTTTGCTTTCTAAATAAAATAAAAGTAAAAATTAAAAGCAGACATGGAGAAAGTTTAGTTGCTTGCAGCACCAGCAGCCAATGTCCCACTCCAGAAAGGTGCTACAGCTAACAGAATGCCAGACCAGGTGTAGCTTCTATGGAAATAACAAAAACACTTACAGAAAGGAAAAACTTATCGGTTGAATAGCAGTAACCAATGCAATAGATAGATAGAAGAAACAAGTAGCAGAGTGAGAGAGTTCAGCAGCTTAACACTAAACCAGCTTCACTACAAAGATAGCTCAGGATTAAATAACTCTTTCAGATAAGGTATGACAAAGGTAGATCCAAGGAGAACCTTCTAGTCTCACTCTGCTTAACAATAAAGAAGATTTTTAAGGCTAGCGTTAAAACTGCACAGGATATGTGCCTGTTTTACTTTTATTTGGACAAAGTGGCAGTAATAGAAAATATGGATTGAAATTAGCTGTTTACTGAAGTCTGTTTTTCAGTAAATATCACAACTTTGCAGGTTTGTGTTTTTTACTACAGGCAAACATGTGTATGGTTTGTAACTGTCCCTAATAAAACTATGTTCACTTTTATCCGATGACTTGTTTGAACTTTTTACTGAGATCCACCTCTTTATCTTCCTCATCAGCACTTGCATCCTCCTCATCAGCGGCGTTTTTACCTTTTGTTGGCTGAAATTTATATTCTGATCTTCATCAGTGTTTGATTCATAGTCAGAGGAACCTTTAGTGATCTGTTTTATTACTATCATTTAACATATTGCAGTTGATACTTGCATTCTAAATGCTGAGGTAGCACCATAATAACAGAGTCTAATGCCTGTTTCTTTGCATTACTTTGAAACAAAGCCATTGCTAAACCTTAACTTTCAACAGGTGTGGAACAGAGACATCTTAAGACTTTTGGGTGATAGCATGATAATGAATAACCTCAAAGAGATAAAACTACTCATTAACAAATTGGTAAAATAATAATAAATAACTATCCCTGCATTTGATCAATAGTTCTTAAACTGAAATCATAATGAGCATCTTTTGACACTAAAACAATTTGTCAGTATTCAGATAAAACTGCTTTGATCTAATTCATTGTTCCCCTATTCATAGACCACAACATTTTAGAGAAACTCAACATTCAATCTTAGAACATGAGCTGATTGATGCATGAATTCAACAATTATATTGTCACAGTTGTGGCTGGATTTTGTTTCTGCTTCCCAGGGTGGGAGGGGGCTGCATGCATCACCTGTACTAGTGTTCTCACCTAGGTGCAGTTCATTTCCTGATTACCCTGGCAGCATAAGAGTAGGCTCACCAGTCGTTATCTGCCTGAATGTTAACCCTAAATTGTTAGCCTCAGCCCCAAGCTTTGTGATCTTCTTAAGCCTGCCATTAACCTACACAAGCACCTGTACTAAATGTTTTACAACTGGTAACTGCTCCTGTACCTCAGCCACTAACTCCAGACTCCAGACAACTTGTTCGCTCCAGCACCATTGCAGCAGCTTCAACTCTGCCCTCTCTATTCACCATTAAGATCCATCCCAGTGCTGCTGCTTCTGAAAAGATCACCCCTAAATACTTTGGTTTACCAACCCAGACCAACTACCTCCTTGTACACATTCTGTTCATCCTGTCAATAAAAATAATTTTATTGATTTATTTTCTCCTTGGGGGGCCTTCCTTTATTTGACTCAGAGTATTAAGCAAAACAATGAAATATATTTTACAAAAAATGAAAAAATTAATTTTTGTAAAGGTATTTCGCCGTTTTGAATCAAAAACAGCATGAACCGTATTGTGTGATCTAGATGCTAATAGCAGACAACAGTTTTTGTTACGTGCATTTCTTTAGCTTTAGCATTTGTGATCCAATAGAAATTATGCTTTCAAAGATGATAGATAAATGGTGAGACGCCAGAAAATTGAAGAAATGGTGTCCTTCACCTCTAGAGGAGTGCTATTTATCCTGGAAAAACAGTATGCCTCTATATAAAATGACCCTCATCAAGCTAGATCTGTATGTTTTACATTATTATTAGAGGAGAATAAGGAAAATCCAAGGTTTATTTTTAATGCAGTTGCCAACCTTACAAGAAATGAAAACTCTATTGAGCCATCCATTCCTCCAGCTCTGAGCTGTAAAGAATTCTTTATTGATAATTTTAAATTTATTCAAACTAAAATTGATGGCATCTTCCCAAACATAACTACTACCTCAGTAAGTGATGAAGCACTGAATGTGGCTCTGGGGCCAGATCTCTGTTTGAAGGTTTTTGTTCCAGTTGAGCCTTCTGAGCTTTCAATAATGTTGTCTTCATCTAAGCCTTCAACTTGTATGTTGGACCAAATTCTAACCAAATTCTTTAAAGAAGTATTTCCTATTATTATTAAATCTTTTTTGGATGTGATAATCTGTCATGAGTGAAAGAATATTTACCAGAAAGTGTTAGGGTAGCTGTAATAAACCCCTACATAAGAAACATTTTCTTGATCAAGAAGACTTAATAAATTACAGACCCATATCTAATTTTCCTTTTTTATCTAAAATCCTTGAAAATATTGTTTCTAATCAACTGACAGACCATTTGAGGAATAATGACCTATTTGAAGAATTTCAGTCATGTTTCAGAGCTGTTGTAGAGCGTCACTGGAAGCATCTCAGCCCATGCTCTCATCCAAGAAACTGTCTCAGCTAACAATACGCCAGCCCCGGTGTGGTTACTATGGAGAGAAGAACACTAAGAGAAAACAAAAGGTTAACAAGGTTGAAATAACTGTAACTAAGCAGATTGGACAAGGGAAGAAAGTAGTAGAGAGAGAAGTGGTCAGATTGTCCTCCAACAGTCTAAACCTATAGCGGCATAACTATAGAAAAACTTAAATAACTTAACCCTATAGAGTGAGACATGAAGAAGGTAGAGCAAAGGAGAAACGTCTGTAAGACTGAGTTCCTCCCCAACCGGATTAGGTTGTCTTCTCTACCTCTTCCTAACTATAAACTATATCAAACAGGAAGGTTTTAAGCCTAGGTTTGAAACTAGACAGGGTGTCTGCCTCACGGACTAAAGCTGGAAGCTGGTTCCACAGGAGAGGAGCCTGATAACTGAAAGATCTTCCTCCCATTGTGCTTTTAGAGATTCTAGGAACCAAAGTGCTCTGTTAGGGACATAAGGAATAATCAGATCTCTGATATACGAATGAGCTTTATTTGTGAGGGCTTTATATGTCAAAAGAAGAATCTTAAAATCTATTCTAAGTTTGATAGGGAGGCAATGAAGGGAAGCTAAAATTGGGGAAATAGGATCTCTCTTTTTAAGTGTCATCAGAACTCTTGCTGCAGCATTTTGGACCAACTGTAGACTTTTAATTGCATTTTGTGAACTTCCTGATAATAAAGAGTTACAATAGTCCAGCCTTGAAGTAACAAATGCATGGACTCATTTCTCGTAAGTTTGGCAACTGCATTAAAAAGAAACCTAGGATTGTTCTTATTCTCCTCTATTAGTAAAGTAAAATATGCAGATCTAGCTTGGCGCAGGGTCCTTTTATACAGAAGAACACTGTTTTTCCAGGATAAATAGGACTCCTCTAAAAGCAAAAACCGCCATTTCTTCTCCAATTTCCTAGTCTAGTTTCTCCCTTCAAGGTACGAATTTCTGAATTAAACCAGGGGGCCAACCTTCTATGAGTACTCACTTTCCTTTTTATCGGGGGTACGTTGTCTAATGTTGTACGCATTGAGGATGTAATACTATGAACAACAGCATCAATCTCTGTAGGGCATGAAATTAATTTGTTGCCCTCCACTGCGTTTCTCTGAATTACTGAAGAAATTAGAGGTGGAAGGGATTCTTTGAAGGTTGTAACAGCATTGTCTGATAGACACCTACTGTAAAGACATTTTCAAGGAATCAAGGAGTCAAGGAATTTTATTTGTCATCACATCACATGTGGTACGTGAGGTGGGACGAAATTCAAATCCGGAAAAGTTTACACCCTGAGAAATATTTTAAAATAGCTACAAAATAAGAATAATATAATAAAATATAAAGAAATATAAGCGAATAGGATTTTGACTACACAAAATCTACAATATGAAACTTCGGACATAGCAGCAATGAAAATTTGGAGTGCAAAATTTGCTGTAACAGCATGGATGGTTAATAAAGTGACATATTAAAGTGACATTTTAAAGTGACATTTTAAAGTGTGATATTAAAGTGAACAGTGCCGGTTAAAGAGAAAGTTTTTAGTATTTTTTTTTCATTTGTAATTGTCCTTGCGTGTTTTTGAGAGTCTCACAGCTTCAGGAATTAAGCTGTTTCCCAGTCTGGTGGTTTTGCACTTGATGCTCCGCAGCCTCCCGCCTGAGGGAAGCGGGACAAAAAGTCAGTGTGCTGGGTGGGTGGGATCCTTCATGATGCCTGAGGCCCTCTTCCTCCATCTGGAGGTGTAAATGTATGTGGTGCTGGGGAGGCTGACTCCAATAGTCCTCTGTGCAGCCTTCACCACCCTCTGCAGAGCTTTCCTGTCTGCAGCAGAGCAGCTTCCATGCCACACGTTGATGCTGGAGCAACAGACGCTCTCCACCACACATCTGTAGAAGGAGGTGAGGACTGAGCTCCCGAGTCCAGCTCTTCTCAACCTCCTGAGGAAGTAGAGCCGCTGGTGTGCCTTCCTGACCAGAATGGAAGTGTTGTTGCTCCAGGTGAGGTTGTTACTCAGGAGTACACCCAAGTACCTGTAGCTGTTGACCACTTCCATCGCAGTCCCTCCGATGTGCACGGGGAGGTGGGCATGCTTGCCCTTTCTGAAGTCCACAATCATCTCCTTGGTCTTCTTTACATTAATGCAGAGGTTGTTATCTCTGCACCAGCCCTCCAGGTGTTCCACCCTCTGCCTGTAGCTGGACTCATCACGGTTTGTGATGCATCCAACCACTGCTGTGTCATCCGCAAACTTCACAAGATGACAGCCTGGATGGATAGGCGAGCAGTCATATGTGAGCAATGTGAACAGGGGGGGGCTCAACACACAGCCCTGAGGGGAGCCAGCGCTGCGGGTAATGGTAGGGGAGGAGATGTTGTGAATCCTCACAGACCGCGGCCTGTTGGTCAGGAAGTCCAGGACCCAGTTGCAGATGGAAGAGCTCAGACCAAGTGAGGACAGTTTGTTTATCAGGGTCTGAGGAATCATGGTGTTGAACGCGGAGGTGAAACAGCATACGGACGTAGGAATCCTTCTCCTCCAGGTGGGTGAGGGCAGTGTGGACCACGGAGGAAATGGCGTCCTCTGTGGATCGATTTTTCCTGTATGCATACTGGTGTGGATCAACAGTGACACTGATGTTGGCTTTGATGTGGGTCTGAACCAGTCTTTCAAGGCACTTTGTGACTATCGGTGTGAGGGCTACTGGCCGATAGTCATTCAGACCTGTCACTGCGGAGCTCTTGGGGACCGCGATGATGGTGGCTGTCTTCATGCAGGTGTGGACAGCTGCCTGGATGAGGGAGGCTTTGAAGATGTCCGCCAGCACGTCTGAGATCTGGTCCGCGCACTCTCTCAGCACCCGTCCGGGGATGTCGTCTGGGGGTTGATCCTCCTCAGCGTCCTCCTTATTTCTGCTGGAGTCACACTGAGGGGCTCTTCTCCTGGTGAAGTCGTGATTCTGGTGCTGGGGATACAGTCAGGGTTCTCAAACCGGGCGTAGAATTGGTTGAGAGCCTCAGGCAGGGAGGGGTCTTTGAGGCATTGTGCAGCTTTAGTTCTATAGTCTGTAATGCACTTGATGCCCTTCCACATGCTCTGTGGATCCTGGGATGAAAAGTGCGCCTGGATTTTCTGAGCATATGCAGCTTTTGCCCTCTTAACTCCTGCAGTCAGCTTTCTTCTTGCCCTCCTGAGCTCTTGTGAGTCACCAGACCTAAATGCAAAATCCCTGGCTTTTAGCTGCTTCGTCTTCACAGACCTGCCAGTCTGTGAAGACGAAGCAGTCCTGCAGCACAGCGTCGGCATCACTGGGCCACACAGTGATGGTCCTTTGTGTGGGTCTGGAGCGTTGCAGCGGGGGATGGTATGCAGACACCAGCATGATGGAGATGTGATCGTAGAGCCCAAGGTGGGGGCGGGGGAAGGCTCTGTATGCGTCTCTTAGGTTGGTGTAAACACGGTCCAGCATTTTATTTCCAGGTGTTGGAATGTTCACATGCTGTTTAAACCTCGGCAGGCAGTTCGTCAGTTCTACGTGGTTAAAATCCCCCGCTACCACGTAGAACGCCTCCGGGTGCTTGTTCTGAAGCTAGCTGATGTTGTCATGGAGCTCCTTCAGCGCGATGTTAGCATTAGCATCCGACGCTATGTAAACAGCAATAACGAACACAGCCTCAAACTCCCGAGGCAGATAGTGTGGTCTGCACATCACAGTCAGCTGTTCTGTCGCCTTGGAGCAGTGGCTGTTTACCAAAATCCAGTTTGTGCACCAACCTTTGTTGATATAGACTGTGCGTCTATATCAACAAAGGTTGGACTGTGCGTCCGCCCCCTTGGGCTATCCCGGAGAGCTGGTCGTGGTCCGCACGGAAGAGCTGCCGGCCGGCGAGTTGGAAGGCTGACTCTGGCATGGTGTCGTTCAGCCTGGTTTCTGTGAGACAAATAACCCCGCAGTTCCTCATATCCCCAGACACACTGATCCTCAGCCGCAGCAGGTCCAGCTTGTTGTCTAAAGAGCGGACGTTGGACAGGAAAGTGACGGAATCGGGGGTCGGTTAGCATTAGCCTTTAATCTGACTAGCACACCGCCACGCTTCCCCTTCTTCTGCCGCCGCTTGCATCGCCTCCACCGGCCCTTTGTCTGCTGCGCTCTGCTCCCCCACGCCAAAGTCCGGAGGAGCTGTAGTCTGCCCAGCTTTGCTCGGATGTTATTTTCTAGGTTTTTGCTGAACAAACTGTCCTTAATCAGGGTGTTCACTAGGAGCGTGAGAAGCCGCTGCACTACTGCGCACCGCCATCTTGTTGGAGTATAGATATGTTAAATAACATTTTTAATTGCCCATACCTAATTATATCACAATCATATTCAATGTACATTTACCACTTGATGAAGCAATCCTAAAAAAATTTACATTTTACCATTTAAATTTGGTGTTTGAACTCTTAAAATAGGCAATTATAAGTGTTTTAGAAGGGGTTCCAATCAAGAATCAAGAATCAAGAATCAGTTTATTTATATAGCGCCAATTTACAACAGGTGTCGTCTCAAGGCACTTCACAAAAAAACAATTAAAATCAAAATTTGAAAAAGTTTCCAATCTAGGGAACCCCAGCAGATTGCATCGAGTCATTGACTTGCAGCATTCACTCCTCTGGAATCAGCAGGCAGAAACAATGGCTTGTGTTGTCGTTGACTTTACAGCAATCCCTCATACTGAGCATGCATGTAGCGACAGTGGAGAGGAAAAACTCCCCTTTAACAGGAAGAAACCTCCAGC
>JAVLVB010000699.1:1688-28977 GCA_032876305.1 Orestias chungarensis | reverse complement strand
GTTTCTGTGAGACAAAGCAAATCAATTTGATTATCAAGAATTAAATCATTAACTAATAAGGATTTTGAGGATAGAGATCTGATGTTCAATAAGCCACACTTAATAGTTGTACATTTTTGTTTCATCTGAGTTGTTTTTATCTTTATGAGATTTTCAGGATTAGATCTTTTTAGATTGAGCTTTAATCTATTTGGTTTTGGCCATGGGCAGGACACCGTCTCAATTGGATGTTGGGTAGGTAACTGTAGAGAAGCCGCAGAGAGGAGTTCTAAACTACAACTCTGCTTCCTGGTCTGGACCCTGGTTTGTCAGTAATTTGGGGAGTTAATAAATTCGGTCATATTTCTAGAAAGAAGAGCGGCTCCGTCCAAAGTTGGATGGATGCCGTCTCTCCGGATCAGACCAGGTTTTCCCCAAAAGGTTTTCCAATTATCAATGTAACCCACACCGTTTTCTGGACACCACCTAGATAACCAACGGTTGAATGACAACATGCGACTAAACATATCATCACCGGTCCGATCAGGCAGGGGACCAGAGAAATCTACACAGTCCGACATTGTTTTTGCAAACTCACACACCGAAGCAACACTAATTTTAGTGACCTCCGATTGGCGTAACCCTGGCAAATATTTGACTATGGTTGCTGGTTTCTCTAAAGCAACGTTTCTAACTATGGAGCTGCCAATTACCAGAGTCTGTTTCTCAGCTGGTGTATCGCTGAGTGGGGAAAATCGGTTTGAAACGTTAACGTGCCATTAACGTACCCAGCCTTTGGTGGTGAGCCAAAGGCTGGGTTCTGGGACTATGCTTTCTGCGTACAGTCACCCAGCCAGGCTGATTTCCCAGCTGCTTGGGAACTGCTGGAGGATCACTAGGGGAACCTGTTCTTGTTGGCTCCACGCTAGCTAATGGGCCTTGGCTATCTGCGGGTGTTTGAATAGCACGGAGCCGAGCTTCCAATTCACAAACCCTCGCCTCCAAAGCTAAAAAAATGCTACATTTAATGCACGTACCATTATCTCTAAAGGAAGCAGAGGAACAACTAAACATCTGACACACAGAGCAGGAAAGAGGAGAAGCAGAAGGAGAAGCCATAGTACCGCTAGAAGCTAAGCTAACTAAGCTAGCGAGTGCTCACTACACAAAAAAGTTCAGTTTAGAACAATTACGGTTTCTAAAAACTTCAGTGAAGCAACAGAAATGTGTGATTAACGTGAAGGTGAGTTTAGAAAGGTCTCAGTACAGTAATAAGAGAGAGCGCGGAGCTAGCAGACGCGAACAGAAGCTAACAGACACACGGAGCAACAACAGGAAGTGACGTCGATACGTACCACCGTCAATGACTTCTACACTCACATTTTTGCTTTAAACCATGATCATCAAAATGAACAATTATAAAACTGACAACATTTATTATATCCCTTTAATTTAGTAGGTTTCGGTTTTTTAATTGAATCACAAATCTAAATATGCTTTTTTTGCAAGCTAATGAAGGTAATTGGTCCTTAATTATACGCCTGTTTTTAAAGAATATTTAAAAGATTGTTTGACACTTAAAATGTCAGTTTGCTTCAACACAATATTTTTATCTGTTCCCCGACTACAACAGCACATATCTTTTGGAAATGTCCAGCTCTGCTCCGGCTTTGGTCGGATCACAGCCACTCAAGACGGCTCAGTTCTTGTGATGTTTCCTGTAACATCACACGGGATTTAGGGGGATTCACCACTGCTAACACAACCTTTCACTTATCACAAATAGAACTGGAAAGCTAGTGCAGTGGACAAGGACCTGGTATACAAACATCTAGTCAGGTATGTGCTGAGAAAAGCTTACTCTGATGTGCTGCTGATGAATACAGAAATGTTAAAAACAATATCTGCCCGTAACAACTTTTGTTTTGTATCTGTCCATCTCTCTATCTATCTATCTATCTATCTATCTATCTATCTATCTATCTGTCTGTCTGTCTGTCTGTCTGTCTGTCTGTCTGTCTGTCTGTCTGTCTGTCTGTCTGTCTGTCTAAGAGTGTCAAACAATATCTGGTCAAGTTGTTCTTAATTAAGGAAATACTAACTAAATTAATTAATTAAAATGTTTGCCTGTCTTTTCCCCCCCACATGATTTGGACATGGGGGCTTTTTGTTGAATTGTATCCTATAAAGTGATGAGTTTCACCTTTTTGTCACAAATTAAGCACATTGCAGCCTCTTTGGATTTATCCTACAACACAAGCGCTCCACATTGCCTATGAGGTGTTAACCCTCGGAATCAAATCCATGATGCTTAATTCTGTAAATCCCCACAAAATGCTCTTGCTTAAATAATAGAAGGTAAGCACTTTAGCAAAATCAATTGTTGGTATTAAGACTTATGTGTCACTTAAACGTGTTTACAGATTGTGAAAGAGATATTTTTAGCTTTTGCGGAAATAAAAACTCCTAAGAGTCACTGACCTAATATTCAGTTTTGTGATCATTCTACTACACATCCGTGTTACACACAACTTCCTGCACTCTTGAACACCATAAAAAGCAGCACAAGTGGATTACTTTCAGCAAATGGTCTGTATTTCATGATTTTTTGTCAGAAACAGCATGTTTGCTGTCACCGTAAATATATTCTATGGGATTATAGTGCATGGATTGGGTTGGAGAGCAACCAAAAGCTGTTCCCTTTTTGGTGTCTTTCAGGTGGTGTCTTTCCTGAAACACAACAAAAAATGGCTGCAGAACCTGGTTCAAAGTGGACAGCAACCTGCCACAGCCAACTGGGGTTTGGGAAGACTGAGAAGAAGAACAAAAAAGACAAAACACTGATACAGGACTAATTCTATGTTAATGAATAGTAAAAGGTTAACAGGAAAGAGAATGTTTAATTGATTACAGCATTATTTCAGCCTCTGCCATCCTCCTGGACAGCTCTAAGAACATCAGACCAGATGCTGCTTCTATGAAACTCTTTAAATCAATTACAGGAATCTGATTACTACATATATGTTTAGATTCAGTTCAAAAGTACTTTATTAGAGGCTCCATTCAGCTCAATAGTAGGGCTGGTCCACCTTTTACAACACTTAAAACAACAGTTTGATTCGTAGACCTGGACATTCTCTTCATGTCACCTCCTTCTCTATCAGCTCACCTTCCTGTTATATTACTGTTCAAAAAAAGAATGTTGGTGCAAATATGAACATACTTTGTTACTTTCAATGGGAAAGCAATTGTTGTTAGTATAATGAAGAGACCAATATATAGTATAAAAAGTTTCTTCCGGGTAAGAATAGAAAGGTTCCCTTAGAGTTCCTTAATCAGACAGAGAAAAGTTTAGTTTAGTTTTTGTTTTAAGGAATTTGAAGAAGAAAAAAAAAAAAGCGAGATAATTTGGTCAATAGATGTGCAATGCTTTACGACATAATATTAATGTTTGTTGAAATATTCCACAAATAATGGACTGATCTACTGCATATCCGGTAAACATAAAATCCAAAGTAGCTGCAAGGTTTCAAATGCAGGAGAGGAAGTCAACACAAAGAAATCCACAGGCTATAGAAATAAACTTTGTTTAGCTTCAATTCAAAGGGAAAATATATCTTAGGCTTTGTGAAACGGGCAATGTGTCTTCAGTGTCAGCAGCTAATTAATTTTTTCAAGGTGAGAACTCAGACTTATCAGCACAATAGCATTCTATCATTGAAAAGAGTGAGTGTTGACCAATCATTATAGGTTCAGTAACCCACAACTACATGCTAAGTATTAAACTCTGTGCCTGAACGTTATCACAGTTTATTTATTTTACTTAAGGAGGACACAGTCTGAAGATCTATCTATACACAAGTCCAAACTATTGGTGTTGAACTTTGTTTAATTAAAATGAGACCATTTTTATATAGAGATGTGAATATATTTCTATTTTAGGACATTAGAATCGGTCCAATCTGTCCAGTCCGATTCTGTAAGTCATATGGATGTATCTACAGTCCCTATAACAAGTATTCACTCCCTTGGATGCCCTTGATAATCTTGAATAAGACTCAGCTTCACGCTTCAGTTCTGTTTGTCCATCAAGGTATTCAACACAGAATCTCATTCTGTCCTAAATTTTTTTTGGCTTTTTTTGTCCTTGTTGTCGCAATTGTTTGTCATCACTCTGCATGCACATGCTCACACCATGGCACTGGTTCAAGCTGTATCGTAGCTTGTTCCATTGACCCATCTATTCATCCATCCATCCATCCATCCATCCATACATACATACATACATACATACATACATACATACATACATACATACATACATACATACATACATACATACATACATACATACATACATACATAAAACAAGTTAATGGTCAGATTTAACAACAAAAGCTCAGGATAACCTGGTTCGATGACACCTAAGAGGTGGTAAAAGACAAAAAAACAAAAAAACTGTCTGTTTTAACTGAATTCTAAGCCCTTCTCATAACTATATATTATTTATTATAAAGAAGAGTTTAAAGCCTATCCCTAAAAATAGACAGTGTGTCTGTCTTACAAATTAAAGCCTGAGAACGAAAATATCTGCATCCTATTGCACTTTCAGTAATTCTAGGAACAACGATTAAACCTGCAGTCTAAGAGCGAAGTGCTCTGTTAGGAGCGCATGGTGTAATCAGATCTCTGATGCATAATAGAGCTTGATTATTAAGGGCTTTATTTTTGAGAGGAATCTTAAACTCTATTCTGCATTTGACACGGAGCCAAAGAAGGTAAGCTTAAATTGACGAGACATCGGTCTTTTTCATTTTCATCAGCAGGATGTTTGATCAGCAGAAGGCTTTTTTGGGCATTTTGTGGACTCCCTGGTAGTAGGAGTTATAGTAGTCCAGCCTTAAAGTAACACCTGCATTGACTAGCTTTCCAGTATAGTAACTTCTGGAGAGAAAAATTCAACCTTAGACAATACTCCAGAGGAAAGAAAGAAAAGAAGTAAACCTTGGAGACCAGTTTGTTATGAGATTTGAATGAGATATCTTGGTTAAAAACAGTACTAAGGTTCCTACTTTATTACCAGAGGCCAAATGAATGCACTTCATATGAAATGACTAAGCTATTCATTTGTGAGAGGTTCTGGTCCCAGTTATGTGTTTCAAAAAATCTTAATCAAAACATTTAGCCATCCAAATTTTTTTATCTTCAAGACATGATGTGAACATATACAAATTTGATCTTTCAGCTATTGAGCTTATAAGGATTTATTGATAAATATAGTTGTTTATTATCAGCTTAACAGTTGAAATTTATACAATGTTGTCTGATGATTTGAATGATGTAGAACATGTATAAACTAAAGAGAATTGATACGGAACCCTGTGGTACTCTACAAGAAACCCTAAAGATTGAAGAAGATTATAATTTAGATGCACAAAATGGAAACCATTAGTGAAATAAGATTAAATACAGCCTTGTGCTGTTCCCTTGATACAATGTGTTCAAGCCTTTCTATAAAGGATATTGTGATTGACTGTGTCAGAAGAAGCATTGAAATTCAACAGACCTAAAAAAACAATTCCACCATTTAAGGTCATTAGAATATCATAAATTACTTACAGCACAGCTATCTCTGTCCTATGATAAGCTATGAGAGCTGACCAAAACTCTTTAAACAGGTCAGTCATCACCCAGAGTTGAGTTAGCTTTTAAGGCTATATTTGAGGCTGTTTCATGGAGTGTCAACATCGTTTTTAACATCTCCTACTTTAATGACATTATCAGACAAAATCAAGTAAAGAATCTGAGATCTGATCCAAAAGTTTCAGGTAAGGGCCAAAACAAAACTATAAACCAAGGTGGTTCTAGCCCTTAACAAATTGGATGAAGAAGATTAAAGATTAGATGTTTCCTAGAATTATAGCTATTAATAAGCTTGGGATAACTTCAAAAATCTCTATGAAAAATGGGTTTTATTTTTTTCTAAAGTTGGCTGCAGAGTTTATAGCTGAGCCATTGTCTCATATTTTTAATCTAGTAAATATAATTGCTAACAAAATCCCTCGTGTCTGGAAATCAGCATTTGTTTTGCCTCTATTTAAGGGTTGGGAATTGTCACAAGTAAACAATTACAGACCAATCTCTAAACTATGTATCCTAGCAAAAAATTTTGAAAAATTAGCTGCAGATCAATTAAAGATTTCTTTAGATTCAAATTGTGTTTTACAAAATGTACAATCTGGTTTTAGAAAAAAAACGTAGCACTTTACTGCCACTTTAAAGGTTTTTAATGATCTTACCCAGGCTCTTGATAACAAAAAACATTGTGTTGCTTTGTTTATTGATCTTTCAAAGACATTTGACACCGTAAACCACACCCTTTTAAATGAAATTCTGCACAAGATTGGGCTCTCAGGTCAAGCTACCATGTGGATAGCTGATTGTTTGTCAGATAGAACCCAAACAGTTGAATTTGCTGGCTTCACTTCTTCTATTCTCACTATTTTAAATGGCTTGCCTCAAGGCTCAGTCCTCGGTCCACTTTTATTCTCTATTTATATAAATTACCTGTTGTCCTCAAATGTTTTTTATCATTTTCATGCAGATTATTTAATAATGTACTGCTACTCTTCATTACTATCACTGGCAATACAGCATTTGCAGTCTGCTTTCAATGTAGTCCAAACACGCTTACAAGCTTTAAAGTTGGTTTTGAATGTGGATTAGACAAAAGCAATGGTATTTTCGCACTCTAGAAAGCTACCAGAGACCCCTCTATTGCTTACCACTGCTGTAGGTACACAAATTCATTTTATCAGTAATTATAAATATCTTGGTTTTATTCCAGATAAAGAACTTTATTATAAAAATCACATAGCAAATCTATTACGAACATTGAAAATTAAGATTGGGTTTTATTATCGAAATGGATCTTGTTTCTCACTCAAAGCCAGAAGTAAATTGATAACTGGTAGTAGACGTCTTAGTCATCATTGGGATTTGTATGCAAAAGCTGAATGGCCTCCTTTAAGTGTACGGAGAAATAATCATTTGATGATGCTGAAATATAAATCTCTACTCTGCCTAAGCTCTCTCTTGCACAGATCTTTTAATTCTTATTCTTTACGCTCGAACAACATTATTCTCCTGCATGTTCCACGTGTTCGAACTAAAAAAGGAAAGCAAGCTTTGGAGTCAACTCCAATCAGAACTCAAGATGTCGGAAATGATTTCATTTGACTTATTTCGAGCGGTTCTTAAAGATAGACAACAAGATTTTATGAAACAATGTCACTGTTTTTAAATTGTTTTTATTATTTTACACTTCTGCATATGTATTAATTGTATTAATTGATTTTATTTTGTAACCAGGTTGCTGTGTAATGCAGACTTCTGCCCAAGTCCCTTTTGAAAATGAGATCCAGATCTCAATGGGGTTTTACCTGGTTAAATAAAGGGAAAAAAATGCAAAATTGACCTCTCCAATTACTTCAAGGAATCTGAAAATGCTTCAGTTTAAACTGAACTGCATTTATCTTTATCAGATTTTTAATGTTTGCTAATTCCAGGGTCGATTTTAATCCATTTAATTTTGGTCTTCGGAAGGACACTGTAAATATGATAATGGTTGGTTAAATTATGAAAGCTGTAGAGAGGTGTGTTGAACTACAGCTCTGCTTCCTGGCCAGGACCTTGTTTGTCAATAAATAAATAAATAAAGTTTTGGACGTACTTATCCCAATTGTGACAACTTTTCCATTTGCTGCTCAAATAGGAATTTATTGTCAGTTTGATAATTGGTGTGTGAGCTGGTTGAATATGAGTTAATACTCTTTGTAATATAGCATTAGCAAATCTAATCCCAGTTTTATCAAATGCCATGTGATAAGTGCAAATACATTTCTATGGGACAAAAGTGGTAGTCTTGTCAAGCCTTAATGGTTTTTCAGGTTTGATTCTTCATGCTTTGCAATTACAGTACACTGCAGTTTACAATGAGAGCAGATATTTTTGGCCAGAGGCTTAGTGAACAGATTGCCATACACATGCTGTGGATTGAACTCTGCAGGATTCCAATAGCTCACTGCCGGCAGGAGCGAGCCAGAGTGTGTCCTTGTTCCCATCTATTCCATACAGAGCTAAAGAGGCTCAGGAATAAATAATAACTTATTTGTTTCGTATAAGAAGTTTAAACAGACCATGGCACTGAGAAACTGAGAAACAGGACAGAACGGAGGAGCATGAAACTACGGGAGGCCTAAATGTCAAAATTACATCTTTATCGTCTACTCTGCCTTGATTTACTGTTGTGACTTTTGTGCAACTCAAACCTCTAGAAGAGTTTCTATTTGATCTCAAGGGAGGTTAGGCTCATACAATCTCAACGAACTATGCTTATGGCCTTTAAGACAGTGGGTGTCAGGACGGTTTTAATCAGAAAAGCCACCCTGGGACACCAGGAGTGATGCAAGCTCATAAAGAGGTCATGAAGCAGTTGATGGGTACCTAATGGCAAGAAGGATTTCAGTTTCTGATGTTGCAGAAAAAAATCATAGGATTAAAACCCTATTTATTGAATCCGTAAGAAGGACTTTTGGTACCTACAAGGTGGCTCTCGCTAATTTGAAAAGGAAAGCAAAAGCATGTAGCATATGGAGTGGTCTGGGTTGAAATCCTCAGCTGATAAAGTTTACTCTTCAACAAATGATGGGGTTCTCTTTTCATTTATAACAGCCCTCAGTAAGCACTAGACCTGTCAGTAAGATGGAAGCTGGATTTTTCATTAACAGAGGAATTTAATTATTTTAGGCTACGTTCACACGGCTCGTCTTCAATGCTCGCTTCCAGTTGTTTACTGAAATACAACAAATTTACAAATATACATACATCTAATTAACAGCAACCATCATTAGATTCCTATGTGAACAGTCTACAACAATTTTAATGTTGTTAAGCAACGGGAGCCAACGGTATTTCCACAAGATCATACCAAGATGGAGGCTGGAAAAAAAGAAATCAAAACTCAGCACTGTTTGCCTCAGCCATTGCTTATGTCCAGATTTATCAGGTCTGGCTTCAAATTATAACACGTCTCAGATTGATAATGTAAACATCGGGTAAAAGCTCGCATGACAGTTAAGATCGCTGACGCTTTGAAAACGACGGTATATGTATCCGAGTTGGTACCTTGAGTCCTCGATTCGAACATATCTAAATTATTACCATATACAAAAGGTGCACAATTTAGATTTTGTTAGTGGATGAATAGAGTTGGGCCTTTGCTGCCATTGGAATATAGCAATGATGTCTTGGTAATAAAAGGAAAGTAAGAGTTCAGAAAGCTGGATAAAATGTGAGATTGATTTCTCTACATTGATAGTCAATAAATAAAAAATTATTCTGAAAGACAATATAATAATTGAAATCATTGAACAATACTATTGGAGAAATGTTAATATTTTAAAGTGTCAAGTTGTGAATTGTAATAAAACTTGCAACTGAGGTCAAAATTCTAATTGCTACATGGCATTTAAACAACTGAAATTATTTTTGCTGCTTCAGAATATATTGCGTATAAATTCTACTAAAAGATATGTAAAGACTGACTTTAAAACATTCAGGACTCTTCCTTCTGCTAGTGGCATCATAAAAAAACTATTCTCACTAAGGCTGACATACAGTCAGCATCAGCACAACAGAACTAGCCTGGTGCAGTCCAACTGCTGGCAGTCATTTCAATACCACATCAATGCACCAGTTTTTTTAATGGCATTTGTGTTCTTGTTATATGCAGCCACTGCTCCAAATAACAGATGTTTCACAATGCGAAAGCAGCTCCCCAAAATTGAACTTGAAGCTTATAAAAGGGTACATTTGGCAGAGACCTTGCATACCCAGCAAGCACTGGTAAATCAATATAGCGTGTTTGTAATTAAAAGACTGTCTCAGCAGGCTTATGGGCATTTTTTAGTAGCGAACTCATTTAGAAACAGCAGAAAGCAGATGAAGAAAAATAAATGTAATTTCTGTCTTTGTTAAAATTTTAAAAAAAAACGTTTTCTGTTTTAAATTTTAAGAAACTGATTTGTTAATTTTTTTTCACTAAAATTAAATTTGGCAAAATCATAAAGTCAATCAATTCTTGCCTCATAAACTCTGCTACTAATAGAAATGTATGTTGATTTCTAAACTTTACAGATGGAAGTGTTGAAAAAAGAAACATACCAGTTTCATATCAGTGCCTTATAACATAAATAAAATAAAACAGGGATATCCTATTTTTAAAACCCTATAATCACAAATTATCCTAGGTCTCCCATCCTTCCATCTCTGAATTTTTTTGTACCAGCCTGTTTGATGGCGGTATTGGTTCCATGTATTTTGTTATCATTTTAAGTAAGAGACCAAGACAAAGCAGTGGGAAGTTGTAACTTAAAATGATACAAGATTTTTAAACTTTTCAACATATGAAAGTCTGAAAAGGATGATGTCCATTTCAACATAATGCCTGATTACTGTATAATTACACCTGCAGTTCTTTTGTGGAATGTCTTTTCAGACCCACAGATTTAACTTCATTTTCATTTCCCCTTAAAACAAAAGTTCAAGCTCAGATTGGATGGAGACTTTCTGTGAACAGTAATAAGACATGCTCCAGCTCTGCAATGGAGGGCTGAATGACTGAGTGCTAATGAGAAAATACAGCTTCTTGACTTAGGCGTGTTGCAAGTTTCAAGCTAGTTACTCTCAAAAACACTGTGCACTGTAGCTATTTATAACTAGAACTATTAACATAGTTTTCTATGCCATGCCTGTACTTTATGTTTTGTTTCCATGTCACCATGTGTTGCCTGCTTTAATCAGCCTTGTTCTATCCAATTCAGTCATGCCTAATTATCTCCACAATTCTCATATCTGCTCTATTATAGTCTCCTCTGTCTTTGATAGGGGCTCAGTGGTTTGGAGTTGCTCATGATGTTTTGATGGTTTGATTTACTGCTTTATCTGTATACATCATTGTGTCCTTATGAAAGATACCAACCTCGCCTGCCAGTGGTGGTTGCTGCATGGCTACAATGTAATAGCATGCCACTATCAGAGTGTGACTGTGGGAATGATGTAATATGAAGTGCTTTGGGGTCCTCTGGACTTGATAAAGAGCTATAAAAGTACATGACATTTACCATTCCTTACAGATTGTCCTAGTGGAAATCTAGCCTTGCTTGTGTGTCACAAGCCTCTGGCCAAGTTTACATATCTAAATCACTCGTAAATATTCTTTCCCCTGACATATTTATGTCTTTCTTAAATCTTTCTCATATTAACCATTCTTGCCTGATCCCCTTATTACGTATACCACTATGTGCTGCAAACAACCCTTCCCTGTGTACTGAAAAATCTCTGGGATTCTGAATTACTGCTTTAACAGTGGCATCTCTGAGTGTCACATTGACAGACAAACACACTGACGAGCTGGACAAGTTTAAGAGTACCGGTGGACCAGCTCAGAGCCGGCCCAAGGCAAAAGCGAACTAAGCGAAGGCTTAGGACCCCCAAGGCCAAAAGGGGGCCCCAAGAGCAGTTTGAAAAACCGTAATTTTATTTTATTTTTTTTATGTTTTTCCATGTACAATTGGTGATGTCTATATTATCATAAATATATTATTGTACAAAAACACAATTTCAGCAGAGTTTTGCTGGTGTAAACCTAGTGATTCTTACTGCCTCTGCTCTGGAGCTAAAGAACCTTTGCTGCACCGGTATGGAAAGCCGTTTCATTCAAAATTTAATAAATATTTCATGAAATAAATTCTCTTCCCCATGAAATAAAATTTCATAAAAATTGAGGAAAAATTTAAATAAATAAAATATTTTTTAATCTCTTTTAAATGTGAATTTAATTTTATTTCATGGGGATATTAATTTATTTCATTAAACATTTATTTATTTAATTTTGAACAAAACAGCTTTCCATACAACGCAGCCTCCTGCAAAGAAAAAATACTTTAAGCTGGCTCCCTCCTCATGCGCATCGTAAACACAGGTGGCTAGGCGAAACAATGTCGCAAAAAAAGACATATCCATCAGGGCAGGGGCGCAACTACATGTTTTTCAGGTGGATGCGAACATGTCGCACCAGCGCCCCTCTCCCCCATCCCCCCCAGACGTGAAGTTGTACAAGTGAGCCAAAGAGCCACTTCTGTTAGCCTGTCTAGAACCGCCTATGGGCTGGTCTGAGGCATTTTGTTAGTTAGCATGTTTCCCTTCGTTCTTATAGCTTGATAGGAAGCCTTATCCAAACTGGCAACCCAAATTAATAATCCTAACAAACGATTTTAATATTCCCATCACAATATTTGTTTATTTACTATCACCCCCACTCCCCGCCGCCGCCACCAGTCTAGTACAGCTTTCCTCCCTTAGTCATGCACTTAGAAAATACAGTAGTCATATTATGGAATTGTTTTATTTTACATATTATATTCGGTGATCAATTCAATCATAAGCGAATAATAAAGTAGAAAAATATAGTAGTAGTGGCACTCAGTGCTCTCCCTCTTCTTCATCATCTGCACCATTCTGTTCCACATTCTCTTTTGTGGTGATTGACTCGCCATGTCTGGCTGCACTAAATTTCCCAAAAAAGAACTCAATGAAAGACGGTCATCATAAATTCAAACCATCCTGGTAGGTTTTTGTTGCCTCGCTAATGCAATTCTTCCTACCTGATTTCATCACTTGTCTCTTCTATCACTGACCTCATGTGTGCCTCTTTCACCCCTTGTCTGTCGCATTCTCCACTAATTCATATGGTCATAAACCCATTCTATATTAGTTGTAAAAATTACAGATCTTAATACAGATGTGTAAATAATTTTTAAACATTTTTGCTTGGGATTAAGAAGCTGTTCCTTCACTACCACCTAATGTTAGACCAACCTGTTGCCTTCCCCGGTCTGTCCTGATTCTTCCTGTGTTATCTTCTCACAGCCGAATAACATTAATTTTGTGTTAAGTAGGTTTAAAATATAAAGCAGTCAAATTTTCCAATGTTTTGAAATTTAGTCTGTTACGCTTTTTCGACTAAGAGTCAATTTCAGCTGAGTTTGGACTTAAATAGATAAAGTAGAAACTGAAAAGAATTCCCTTATTTTCTGATGTAAGATCAAAATGGTCCCACACTACGGAAATCTTTTGTTTGCCTTGAGGCTGCTCCATAGTTGAAGATTTACCAAAAAAGATCCAGAATGCATCCCGTTGACAGATTTTCTTCCTTAGAAACACAGTTTGGCGCCTCAGTTTCATTTCGAAACAGTTACTGTATCGGTCACGTGACTTGCTGAAATAAATACGCGCACCAACACTGGTTTTGGTCTATGAGCTTTGATACATGCGCCGACGCGATGGGTAATTGAAAGGCTTGTTTTCATCCCGCCAACATCTTTGTCTCTTTCCCTTTCCCTTTTTTTGTCCTCCCCCCGAATATCTTTTCCCTCTGCCGCTCCATCTTGTTGTCAAGTGCACTACGAGCGGTAGTCCAAGATTAAGAATGCACCTGAGTGCTTCTCTTAGGGGCGGGACGGGAGAGCAATAGGAGTGGAGGTAAAGGACCTACTCAGTGCCTTTACTCTGTTATTGATCATTTCATGTTGTTAATTATAGAAAATGCTAACTAGACAAACGTTTTTTCTATTAGGAGTTTTGACGCCCCCTCTAGTGCAGCGCCCCTATGCGTTGCATAGAGTGCATACCCACTTTTTGCGCCACTGCATCAGGGATAGGAGAAGAAGAAATGGCGAGATAAAGGTATGTTTGTCAGAGTGAGTTCCTTTAAGCACTTCTCCAGTTGTCCACAGGGGGTCACCCGTGCTAGTCCTCTGCTGGAGCGTTTGCCACCCCAGGTGCACCCTGTTGGCGTTGATGAGCTGGGCTAGTATAAAATGAGTGGTGGACCAGCTACTCGACGCCTGAGTGTTTGTTACTCCTGGTAATCTTGTCTCAGCGCCTTCTCTAGTTCTCGTGTGTTTTTTGTATTTCTCTTGTGCTCAAGTTTTGCCTGCAATTGGTTCTCTAGTCTTTATGAGTTTTATTTGTTACTTTGTTGCTCTTTTTTCCACGCACCTAACAACTGTTGTACTCACCTCAGGTACCCGTCTTCACCAGTGCTTCTTCCTCACAAGATCTCTCTCCGGTCCACTGAATCCATCTGGTCTTCCCGCTCCTCTTGGGTCAGCTCGATCTGCCCGCTCCAGCATCACTCCATCTGGCGTGCACTCTCTCCTGGACGACAACTCCACTCTCCACCGCTGAATTGGAACTCACCTCTCACCTTCCCCCTGGCATCAACATCCATCATCACAAGTAAGATGTGTCCACTACTATCCTCTAACTACATTACAAAGACTCACCTGTCCTGTCCTCCACCTCAGTGGTCTCCAGTCTCCGACGTCGCCGTGCGCTCCGAGCCTCCTGCCGTTTCCCGCTGTCCCACTGTCTTTGCTGTCATGCCAAACATCACCATTTCCCGCTGTCTCCCGTTGCCGGATCTCACTCCATTACCCTTCAATAAAATTCATTAAAACTATTCTCCTGAGAGTTCTCTGTTTATGTGGGTTAGAAGCCTAAACATCATGACAGAACATTCAGGCTAAGCAGACCAAGAAGAGGCTCTCAGGAGGGTAATCACAGATCAGCCATGCTCCACTCTCACGAGTCCGTCCTCCGTGCACTAACTGAACAGCAAGCCACCACCAATCAGAGTCTGGATCAAATTACTCACCTCCTTCAAAATCTAGTCCCTAAACCCTACGACCTGGTTCCCCCACCTTACGAGGGTGCTACCGCTTCATCTCCTCCGTCGCCGCCACTTCCACATGGTCAACTTCCGGGTCCGGTTTCCCGAGGGGTTCCACTTCCGGTTCCGGAAAGATATTCGGGGAATGCTGGCGGCTGTGAGGGCTTTATGATGCAGTGTTCGTTGGTTTTTGCCCACTCCCCGCACTCTTTTCTCAATGATGACGCCAAGATAGCGTTTGTTGTCGGTCATTTGTCTGCAACAGCGCTGAAATGGGCTGAATCGCGTTTTCATCGTTATCCTGAGTTCAGTTTGTCCTTTCAGGACTTTAAGGAGGAATTTATGATGGTTTTTGGCCATGAGACGGATTATTTAATCGTTTCCCGGAAGATACAGAAATTAAAACAAGGCTCTAGAACTGTTGCTGAGTTCTCCATAGAGTTCAGAACTCTGGCAGCCCGTTTGGATTGGGACCCTCGTGCATTAATAAGTAAATTTTTCTTTGCTTTAGAAGAGCAATTGCAGTAGGAACTAGCCCTTTTTGATGAGCCTCCCACGTTAGACGAGTTTATTGCTCTGGCTGCTCGAGTTGACGGCCGTCTGAGAGAGAGAGACAGTTTAAGGGGTAACCGTAGAATTTCTACCAGCCGGGTCTCCACAGTCATTCAGCCTCCACCCCTGCCCGTAGAAGCCTCTTCCAGAGCTGTTCTTGAACCCCGCAGGTCGTCGCCCCCGGGACCGGAACCTATGCAGGTCGGACGAACCAGATTGTCACCAGAGGAACGGCAAAAGAGGATGCAGTGTAAAGAGTGCCTTTACTGTGGAACTCCCGGTCACTTCATAGCCAACTGTCCCAGCCTCAGGAAGGAGAAGCTCCCAGAGAGGGTCCGCCTACAAATACTAGGCAACAGGCGGACCGTAACACCCGACCTAGTCAGTCTCGTCTTCTCATTGTACTGCTGAACATTCTGAGATTAATAATTTTGTCTAAAACTGTAATATGATGTCCTTATTGGTCGTTGTTTCTTAGTCATTGTTTTTCTTTGTTTACTTCCTCAACTACCTCCATCACAACGTCCACTTCTCACCATGGATCATCATCAGCTCCACCAGTTGACCCTGCTGAGTGGCCTTCTTTTCTTTTAGATTCAGAGAGGACAGAGCATGTGATCAGAGGGCCACTGCCTGTTAAGGAGAACTTTTCATTCCCCAAAAGGTCTGATGGACGAACTTTCCATTTTCATTATACCCACAGAATGTTAGTCAATGGGGAAAAAGTTAAGCGTAGCTGGCTGACGTATTCAAGAAGTAAAGATGCATACTACTTTTGCTGCAAACTATTTTCTAAGAAGTCCTCAAAACTGAGGGATTGGGTCAACATAGGCGCACTCCTCAAACAGCATGACAATTTTCAAGATCTTTGCAGTAACGTGTTGAAATGGAAAGAATTTAGCTTGCGTGAGGTAAAGTAGATATTCATATTTATTTATTTATTAAACCATTTGTGTTACTTTGTTTCAGATAACTTTATTTATATCATGGGTAATTTTTATTTTTTATTCTTTCTGTTTTTGTACAATTGAAATTTGTTTTTTATATACTACTCACAAAAAGTTAGGGATATTTGGCTTTCGGGTGAAATTTGTGGAAAATACAAAAAGTTCCAGCTACAGTGATATCATATCGCGAAAGTAAGACATTTAAGTAGAAGGATGCACTGGAGATTTCCTCATCTCAAACAATTTGTTGAAACAAAAGTTAACAACAATAGCGTATATACCACAACGAAAAATGTCAATGTCTCATTAACTCATCATGTGCCCATAAGCATCAATTACAGCTTGACAACGACGTCTCATGCTATTCACAAGTCGACAAGTCGGCAGGGCATCCCACTCTTCTTGAAGGGCAGCCCTCAGGTCATTGAGGTTTTGGGTGCAGAATTTCGAGCCTCTACACGGCCACTCGGTTGATACCACAGGTTTTCAATGGGATTCAGGTCTGGAGAAAGTGCAGGCCGCTCCATTTGAGGTACACCAGTCTCCAACAGCCGTTCCCTTATGATGCGACCCCGATGAGCTGGAGCATTGTCGTCCATGAAGATGAAATTAGGCCTGTGTTGTTCATGTAGGGGCACAATCACTGGATTAATGATGTTATTCAGGTGGTATGGGCTTGTCACTGTACTATTCACAAAGTGTAGGGCAGATCTATACAGACTGGACACACCAGCCCGCACTGTGACACTGCCACCACCAAAAGCTTGTCTGGTGAGAACAGTGGCTGATGCATAGCGCTTTCCTTGACGTCTCCAACATCGTTGTCGGCCATCATTTCTGCTCAACGTGAATCGACTTTCATCAGAGAACAGCACTGAGGCCCACTGGTCCCTCGTCCAGCGTAAATGCTCCATGGCCCATGCAAGACGATGACGCCTGTGCCTGGTGGTGTGGTCGGGGTACCCTTGGAGGTTGTCTAGCACGCAGACCACCGCTTATGTAAACGGTTTTGAATGGTCTGACGTGAAACTTGGGTGCCTCTCATCTCCCTTAAACGTGCCTGGAGTTGAGTTGCATTCACTCGCCACTCCTCGTAAGAGAACAGCAACATGTGCAAAAACTACTGAAACATTTAACAGTTGAAAGGTGCATTCAAAAGTTTAGAGAAGGTCACATTAAGTTCACCTGTTAAAGTTTGAATACATTTTGGGCTCTTCCTGAAATTCAACCCAACAGCCAAATATCCCTAACTTTTTGTGATTAGTTTATGTCTAAGTGTTGCATGTAGCTACTAGATGTGTTACCCTTTAAGATTAAAAACCATGTGTGGCACCCTGGACATGATTCATCATTCATTCATTAATATTATTCATGATATTATTGCATTGGTTTTACTTAGGTTTCTGATTATTTTACCTTTAGAGATAAAGCAATGGCATACTTTCAACATGTAACCCTTATGTGTGTAAAGACATGTCAGGCTGTCAATAGAAGGTAAACAACACTTCTAGAGCTCCAATGAGTTTATTGTAGGTGTGTGAATGAGCAACAAGCAACATTGACTGAAATCGATGGCCCCAAAATCGAATTCTGCTTAGGGCCCCATGGAGGCTTGGGCAGGCACTGGACCAGCTGCACTTCACCTGTGTGAAGTGCAGCTGAAGTGCAGTGTTTGATGCTTTCGGTAGCATTCCTAGTTCTCAGTTCCAAGTTTCTTGTATCTCCTCATTGTTTCTTAGTGTTATTATCTTATTGCTTTTTAGTTTTTTGAAAATAGATTTTTACCTTGCATCCAAGTTTTTCTCACTCACCAGTATCCATCATCTGTGCTCAACCCAGGTTTCCGTCAAGCTCTCCTTGTGCTCAACTTCACCCATGAAAGAACTCTGGTTTCCATCATCAACTCTGGTCTCCATTCCTCATCAACTCAGCTCGGCCTGCTCACTCCAGCCTCACCCAACAAGCCATCTGCGAAGTCTTTTTACAAACATCGACCATGGAACTCAACCAGTAACCCTCAACCCACTCCCATCTCCCTGGCATATCCCTATCTCCATCTGAAGTAAGAATAACTCCTGTGATTATCTACTCACCTCGACTGAAACTTACCTTCTCTGTCCTCGCCCTCCTGAAGCTCCTGGTATCCCACGTCGTTCCAGCTGTTCCAGTTCCAAAACCACATTCCAAACTCTGTTTCAATAAACCTGATTATTCTGATTTCAACTCCTGAGAGTCATCCTGGGTCAGAAAGCTAAAAACTATTACACCTCCACAGTAACCATGGGCTCTTCTGTGCCTTATAATTTATTCATGATGCTGTTTTGCTAGATATTAGATGGAGATTTTAAAGCCATACATAAAGAATACAAGAAATGTCATTAAAACAGGGCAAATATAGGAAAAATAGGGACAAAAAACAACTAAATGAGAGTACCAAAAATTTATTATAATGTAAACTGAAAATAAAAAAAATTATTGTGCTCATTGGCAATCTTGTAATCACAAGAAGGACTTTTAAGAATAGTACGATTTTAAATATTGTGCTTTTTTTTTTTTGGCTGCAAGTTAGAAAGCAAGTGGCTTTACTTTTCATCCTAGCATAGAAGGCACAAAATGAACAAGTTTCAGACAAGAAAAAGACAGAAGGAAGACACCAACAATGCCTCTGTGAGGAACACAGCTGTAAAGAAACCTGACAACTTCTTAGCAACTTATATGTGAAAGTACAAATCAGCGTTCGTTATTATGGCCTTTTGATGATACAGTGTTTAAAACACGTTTATGAATAGAATTCTTATGCTAAACAAATGTAATACTTATTCAATAATTAATAAAACAGAGAAAATAGTTCTAGCGGTTAATGTTTTAGAGCATTGTTTGTTTGTAAAGAGACTGCTTGGACAGAAATTAAAGATTTTTGGGAGTGTCCTGCCAGGAAAATGTTTGGTACCCCTGTTTTAGAAAACAACGGTAAAAGGATCATCCATTCAAGGGGTCTGTCCACAAATTTGAATGATGTACAGAAAAGGAATAGTCCGTGGTTTAAGGTGTAACAGCTATTGAACACTGTCCTTTCTAACCACAGAGGTTGGAACTATTGATTAGTGGAAGAACCTCCACCAAATGTGCTAGATCAGCATTTTACACTGAATTTAAACATAGTATTCCTCCTCAGCTTGATCACCACAAAAAATGCTACAATAGGACATCCGTAGATTTTAAACTGTTTACTGTAGAACCAGAGGCTGATGTACTAAAGCAATGCATGTTGTGTACAAAATAAACATCTCACAGTAGTATCAACAACAATAACAGATGTTTTCCGTACAAAACTATATATATATATTTATAAAACAGGTAATACAGAACTTTCATATAATATTCATTTTTCGTATGGTGCGTCCTTTAATAAAGTTTAAATGCTAAATACATTCAGCTCATGCATGCACTTAAAAGACAGAAACCTTTGAGCACCAATTTAACTTAATACTATATTCTACATGTTCTAGGTTAAACTTAGATATTGTACTACACTGTATTTTTTAAATTTTGTTCCTTCATGTTTCTTGTAAATAAATGTTAACCAAAACTTCACCTCACATGTCAAACTTCAGTTCGCAGAGCAGCCAATAAAACTACTGCCTCATATTTATAGGAAGGTAAGTGTGCTGAATGTTTTCAAGTTAGGAAAAGCACTCAAGCGCTAAGATGAAAGTTAGTCAAACTATTAGTTGATCCTCAAAACTGTGCCTATAACCGCCTATAATAATTTAGACCTCTGTTTTGGGGCTTTTTGGAATGACAGCCTTGGATTCGGCATCCTACAATGTTTGTTTGCCCCTCTTTTAGCTGAAGAAGTGTGCTACGAAGGTGGTGGACAGCTTTGTTGGTAGGAAGGAAGCTGAGAGACAACAGAAATCTATTCTGTGATGAAGATGAAGGTTAAGAGGTGCTGACCATTCAAGTTTGTGTGAAGGGAGGAAGCACAACCTCTTCTTTGTGTTCCAATACATCATAGGATGTTCAGACTATTGTGTACATATGAATCATTAGTAAAACAAGATCTATCAACTTTAAGTCTATTAACCGGAATAGCTCATTCCAGATATTCCAGATCATTGTAGGTTCTAAATTTGTGTACCCAGTCTCTCTCACCAAAGTTGAACTTCTCTGTCTTTGTCTTTAAAATCCACTTCATTCGGCACCAGAAGCCTTAAGATTCTTGATAACAACTCCAGAGTATGTAGTAGCTATAACTGGCTCTTGAATTGTAAGTTATTATTTTATCAGAAATCAATGGCTGGTTGTAATCATTCAGGTCATTGGTCGCAGTCCTGAAAACGTTCATGTCAAGGCCAATTTAAAACAATCCTGTAGGTCCTGACAATCTTAAAATGTAAAAGCCTTAAAAAGGTTCAGTGCAAAAAAAGCATGTAGAGGAGTAAAGTTATAATATTTATAAGTACCTGTTGAAACCTAAGGTTTATCATGCTGGACCGTCTGAAGGCCACATAAACTTTTCTTATGTAACCCAGATGAAGAGCACATTACATCAACCTAACCTTGAAGAAATAAAGGCAGGAATAAAAATCTCTGCATGCTTAAATGAAAGAATTGATTGGGTTATTATTATTATTCTGGTCAGATAGAAAGAAAAGCTGATCGAGGTACTCCTTTTCTGTGAAAAACACTAAGAAATATAATCTGGTTGACAGTCTTTTTAACACACTGGAATGGTTAAAATGAGTTTGGGTTATAGGGAAAAGGATTGTTATCAAAATCTTGGCAAAATCTTTAAATCTTTGGGTTACAATGTTTAAGGATGAATGGAAAATATGATACTAGGAAGGAGGATTCGAATCCGGTAGTTGTTTTGGATTTGGAGGTCATCAACAGACATTAGAGCGATTTAGTTTGTTGCTTTGGAGGATGTCCGGCTCTTCAGAGACAGATCTGCGTTGGGACAGGAGTGGAGCAACTGGCATGAAGCCAATGCAAGGTCCCTCCGCCCGGTTGTAATGATGGAAGTACTGACACTCAAAACATTATCTGAGAAATTTGGTGATACTTTTGTTGCCTTATCAACCCTAAGGCAAAGATGACAGGCATGAATATGTTCAACTAAATCTCACATCAAATCTATGAAGTTATTTTAAGGGAAAACAGAAAAATATAAAAGCTAAAGCCCACGTCATTTGTAGCCATTAAAAGAATAAAGGGAAAAAAGGTCACGTTGGTTGTGAGGGTAGAAGCTACATCGGACCCACTTTTTTATTTGCCAAATCAAGCGAGTAACAACTAAATACTTAATTAGATGCATTTGCATTTGTACAGATGAACATGTGTTATCCAATCCGTTTAGCAGATTAGTGGCATGTCTTGAAAAACATAAACTTGTGGATGGCTTTTGATGTTTTGCTTTTAAATTCTGAAATACAGAAGTTATGGGGGAAGCCTAGAATCTGCTTTTACATCAACTACGGCAGGTGTACAGACGTCACTGTGTTCATGAAAACATGCAGTCCTGATCTGGAGTCTGTGTTCATAAACTGTAAACCATTCTACTGCGCGCGGGAATTTTCCTCCGTGGTGCTCGTCGGAGTTTATATCCCACCGAGCGCGTGCGTGCGCGAGGCACTGCGCACCCTCACAGACCAGATCACCAGCGCCGAGCACAAACACACAGAGTGTGTTTTAATCATTCTTGGGGACTTCAACAGAGAGAAACTCACCAGTGAGCTGCCCAAATCCATACAGCATGTTACCTGCCCCAAAAGAGAGAGTAACCACTGCTATGCTGTATTAAAGGGTGAATATAGCTCTGTTACCCAAGCTGCGCTGGGCCTATCGGTCCACTCTATGCTCCATCTCCTCCCAATCTACAGACAGAAGCTCAAGTGGGCCAAGCCTGAGGTCAGTACTGTGAAGAAGTGGACCAGTGAGGCTAAAGACAGGCTTCAGGACTTTATAGAGTTAACAGACTTGTGTGTGTTTGAGGACTCTACAAGTGGCTTGCATAAATATACTGAAACAGTGACGTCCTACATCAGCTTCTTTGAGGACATCTGTGTTCCGACCAGGACTCACATTAGATAAAATAATGACAATCCCTGGTTTAACGCCAAACTAAAGCACCTGCAACAGTCCAAGGAGAACGCTTTTAGGATCAGATGCTCTACAACAGGCAAGGAAAACACTGAACTGAGAGATCAGAGCTGCAAAGAAGAGCTACTCCACCAAGCTGAGCAGACTGATGTCCACAAACGAGCCTTCAGGCGTCTGGAAATGTCTACACATAAAGACAATGTAATAAACAGTAGTCCATACAAGGAACCAAAAGAAAGTAATAAGGCCTGAATAAATAAACTTCAATAAGGAATAAAATGAAAAACAAATATTTAAAAAAACAATCACAAGCAGAAATTAAGCTAAAAACAAAACACAAAGTATAACTACAAGATGTATTTATTAATGGTGCAGGACGATGAACTGGTGATCATAAGGAGAACATTTCTTTTGAAAATATTTAAGCAACATCTAAAGACATAAAGTTAAAGTTTAACAGTTTCGGTTTTCCAATTGGCCAACTATATTCGACTAAACAGGTCACAAAGTCCTGATGTCAATGTGTGTGAGTGAGGTGGTCTTACAAACCTGAACAGAAGGTATGCTGTTGAACTCCAGCAAACTATAGTCAGAAGGTTGCAGAAAAAAACTGAAAAAGTTTAAAGCAAGACACACAGTTCAATGGCAATACACCAAATACTGAAACAATGTTTGTAAAAATTGTCATTTTGAAGATATGAGTACATAATCCAGATTATATTGATGTTCAATGTAGGTTATAGTGTGTTCAACTACTAGTTAATTACAATACATTTAGCTGAATAATAGCTTTGCACATTCCTATTTGAAAAGACATTTAGAACCATCAGCCGTTTAATTTTTTTCCTTTCCCTTTACTCTTTGTATACTTCTTAGCATTTTCCTTCACATGAAATTCTAATAAAATACAGTTTTAACAACCTTACAAAATATGAAAAGGTGGTAGTTTAGGGCTTTTGACTATTCTACGTGGAATGGATGAAATGTTTTAAAAATCCATGTAAAATCTGCAATGTTTCTGCATGAACAAGATTATTTCTGAAAAAGAGTTAGACAAACCTTGGGATGCTGGATGCCTTTAACTAACAGATGATTCATCTTTTAGAATTTATTAGAGATTTTTGTTGGATTCTTGTCTTTTACTGAAGAACCTTGGGGTACAGTTCATGTGCTACACACATGTTCATTATCCTCTCCTCTCAGCTTTTTCATATTTTTATTTTGTCTTTTGTGATTTACATGACATGGCACACACTACGAAAACAGAGTATTTACAAAACCTCCAGTTTGTTTAGCTTCAGCATTGGCAGAATAACCTAGAAGAAGGAAGCATTTCATTTTCATTAAACGTTTTGAAACCATAAGGGCAAAATGTCTGACTGGTTTGTTTAAACTTTAGTCTTATTTTGACATAAAATACGTTTATTTATTTTTACAAGACGTTTTGATGATGCGATTCAGTAACAGTTTGGAGTCACACCCTTAAAAATCAGTTTATTTATATAGCACCAATTTACAACAGATGTCGTGTCAAGGGACTTTACAAGAAAATCAATTGAAATCATAAATACATCATACTCCCTTTTACTTCCCCATTTGTTCCTAAAGCCAAAATAGATGATGGGAACCACCTTGGTGAGCTGTCCATGGGTGTCTCTGGCCAAAACGTGTGGCTATTATAATTTTTTTTTAAAAAGTTTACATTGCCACACATGTACACTGTGATAAACATAAACTGGAAATCACAATGTATGATATTTTAAAATAGTTTATTTGCGTGTTACTCCTGTAAATAAATATTTGAACCTCCGCCAATCATGCTTCTATAAAAGTCCACCTCCACTCCATTTATCGTTCTACATTTGAAGCACTTGTTTGAGGTCATTAGCTGCATAAAGACACCTGTCCAGCCGACACAATCATTAAGACTCTTAACTACTAACTACTAACTGACCAAGGAACTGTCCAAAGACACCAGGGACAAAATTGTAGACCTCTACGTCAACTGTTGTAGCAATTATTGGTAAATGGAAGAAGCTAAACATTACTGTCAGTCTCCCTCGGACTGGAGCTCCATTCAAGACCACGCATGGGCTACGATTAATTGAAACTGCAATCATCCAATCAAAGATGACAAGTACGTCAAACATAGGCAATAACATCGACAAAATTCTCCACAACAAGCAAACTGCTAAACATTAACTTCAGCAAAACGGGACATACGGACTCGGACACCAAGGCTCATTTAATCACCATGGGCCGTGCTTTAAACTCACGCCGCATAAGAAATCACACACACACACCGACTGAGTCAAATAAATTCAGATAATCACAAAAGTAAAATCTCATATCAAATGTACAATACGCCAAGCACCATTGCGCACCGTTAGACGTATCATACTTTAATCAAGTTTAATTAAAAGATTCAAATTAATTTTAATCTTTTAATCAAACTCGAGGCACAAAAAGACAACCGCAAACTACTGATATGAGGATTTATAAGGGATCAGCTGACCTATTTGATTAAACTATTTGTGCTCGCATTTTTACACAGAAAACCTCTGCAATTTAAAAAATACTGAATGCACCAGTGTAATATTAATCCTGTGTGAATAATAATCAAGATGGCTTATTACATGGGCCTACCTTATTACATGAAAACGAACTCCATCCGCCGAACTCTTAAGCTAGCCACAATATCACTCTGGTCTGCCGCCACTTCCCTCTTTAACTTCCTCTCACGGTCTCTTACAACTCTACATCTGAGATTGAATTTAAGACTTCCAGAAGGCCTACCATCTTTATTTTTCTTTCCCGCCCACTCAAAATCAAACCATGATTGGTCAAGTCACCCTTCACTCTGAAGCTAAGACACACAGCTTGGCCTTCTTCTGGACTCATGAAGTCGTAACCAATCAATGAGTCGGATAACCGGGTCTTGATAGATTGTGACGATTCTGATTGGATAACATGTTTTTCAGGACAGTTGCCCTTTCATTACTGACGTAAACTTGACAGTAGACTTACAGCAATAGAATGTAGATGAGAGAAAATGTATCAATGCATTATATAAATGAAATTATATTAAATAATTAAAACATTTTATTTTTAATTTTTATATACGTACAAATAAATGTTCAATCAAACATGAATATTTCTAGCAAACAAAATATGTAGCTTCTCATTCTTTGTTTCCTTTTCTTATTGCTATTGTTCTATGCATCGCTGTCAAGTTTTAATTTAATTTTATCATAAAAAAATATTAAAGTTTAGTTGTTTTGTTTCTTTGTTGTTTGTACGTAAAAGTCTATAGATTGGAAGTGATTTGGTGGTCGTCCTTTCCTAAGGTAAGCAGAGTTCCTTTTTTTTAAATCATCCATGAAAAACTTCTTCCATTTGTTTCAGCTACTGGCTGACGGTGGTACGTATCGACGTCACTTCCTGTTGTTGCTCCGTGTGTCTGTTAGCATCTGTTAGCGTCTGCTAGCTCCGCGCTCTCTCTTATTACTCCGAATTCTCAGTACTGAGACGTTTCTAAACTCACCTTCACTTTAATCACACATTTCTGTTGCTTCACTGAAGATTTTAGAAACCGTAATTGTTCTAAACTGACCTTTTTTGTGTAGTGAGCACTCGCTACCTTAGTTAGCTTAGCTTCTAGCGGTACTATGGCTTCTCCTTCTGCTTCTCCTCTTTCCTGCTCTGTGTGTCACATGTTTAGTTATTCCTCTGCCTCCTTTAGAGATAATGGTACGTGCATTAAATATAGCATTTTTTTAGCTTTGGAGGCGAGGGTGTGTGAATTGGAAGCTCGGCTCTGTGCTATTGAAACACACGCAGATAGCCGAGGCCCATTAGCTAGCGTGGAGCCAACAAGAACAGATTGCCCTAGTGATCCTCCAGCAGTTCCCACGCAGCTGGGAAATCACCCCGGCTGGGTGACTGTACGCAGAAAGCATAGTCCCAGAACCCAGCCTTAGGCTCACCACCAACCTGTTAACGTTTCAAACCGATTTTCCCCACTCAGCGATACACCCGCTGAGAAACAGAAACAGATTCTGGTAATTGGCAGCTCCATAGTCAGAAACGTTGCTTTAGAGAAACCAGCAACCATAGTCAAATGTTTGCCAGGGGCCAGAACAGGAGACATAAAATCATACCTCAAAATTCTGGCTAAGGATAATCGTAAATAGAGTAAGATTGTTATTCACGCTGGCGGTAATGACACCCGGTTACGCCGATCGGATGTCACTAAAATTAGTGTTGCTTCGGTGTGTGAGTTTGCAAAAACAATGTCGGACTGTGTAGTTTTCTCTGGTCCCCTGCCTGATCGGACCGGTGACGACATGTTTAGTCGCATCTTGTCATTCAACCGTTGGTTATCTAGGTGGTGTCCAGAAAACGGTGTGGGTTACATTGATAATTGGAAAACATTTTGGGGAAAACCTGGTCTGATCCGGAGAGACGGCATCCATCCAACTTTGGACGGAGCCGCTCTTCTTTGAAGAAATATGGCCAAATTTATTAACTCCCCAAATTACTGACAAACCAGGGTCCAGACCATGAAGCAGAGTCGTAGTTTAGAACTCCTCTCTGCGGCTTCCCTACAGTTACCTACCCAACATCCCATTGAGACGATGTCCTGCCCACGGCCAAAATCAAATAGTTTAAAGCACAATCTAAAAAGAGCTAATCCTGAAAATCTCAGAAAGTTAAAAACAACTCAGATGAAACAAAAATGTACAACTATTAAGTGTGGCTTATTGAACATCAGATCTCTATCCTCAAAATCCTTATTAGTTAATGATTTAATTCTTGATAATCAAATTGATTTGCTTTGTCTCACAGAAACCTGGCTGCAGCATGAGGATTATGTTAGTATCAACGAATCAACTCCCTCTAATTATTCAAA
>JAVLVB010000698.1:226518-261525 GCA_032876305.1 Orestias chungarensis | reverse complement strand
AACACACCTTCTATCACTGATTACACATCTGTTGAATCAAAGAAAACCACTGATTCCACCCTTTTCACCGACACAACGTCCACACCTATAACCAACAGACAAAAAACAACAACAACCGAAATAGATCAATCCACAACAACATCATCTGGAACCACTGATTTCGCTACCACGCTTCCCGCTGAAACGCTAGCATCAACAAGTACAGCTTCATCAGCAAGTAAGATGACAAATCCACCCAATTCCTCAACCACACAAATGCAGTCCACATTTACTGAAACTCTTCCATACACAAGTACAATAGAGTCAACAACTTCAACAACAAACCTCTACACAGAAGAGGTAACTGGAACAACCAACATTTTCTCCACAACTACAGAGCAAGTCCCAACTTTAAGCTCAAACACCTCTCCTGATACAACCGAGATCTCTCAAACATCATCAACTCATACCGCTGAACCAAGTGAAACTGTACAAACAACCATCTCAGAACTTTTAAGTAGTACAGAAACAAATGGAGCAAACACACCTTCTATCACTGATTACACATCCGTTGAATCAAAGAAAACCACTGATTCCTCCCTTTTCACTGACACAACGTCCACACTTATAACCAACAGACAAAAAACAACAACAACTCATACCACTGAACCAATTGAAATTGTTCCTACAACAAACTCTGAACTTTTAAGTAGTACAGAAACAACTAGAGCAAAGCCACCTTATATCACTGATTACACGTCTATTGTATCAAAGAACATCACTGATGCAGAGACAACATCCACACCTACCACGAACAAACTTTCAACAACAACCAACATGGGACAATCTGTATCGTCATCGGCGACTACTACTACTTTTACAACTGTTGCAGACACCAATAAAACAACCCAAACCCCAAGTCTTAGTCCTACATCATCAACATCAACACCCTCATCCCTCACAGCTGTAATTACCACTAAGGTATTCAGTACAAACAAAGTGACCACTGTCATGGAGCCAACATCTGTTTCTGAGTCTGTCTCAAATAATGCTTCCTATATGACAACACTGTCTACAAGGCCTCAGTGTATAGACTGTGGGTGCATTGGTGGAACCTGTTTCTTTAATATGACTCTTGGAGCCTGCCAGTGCCAATGTCAAGACTTTGTCTTTGGAAATCTCTGCTCTTATGGACAAAACTACAGAACTCCCCACATTGGTAAGATCTGTTAACCCCACACTAATTATGAATAATATAAAAATTTGATATTTTTTTAGTTTTTAATTTAATTTAGTTTTTGTCCTACATTGCTCTTACAAAGAAAAATAAATATGTTGCTGTTTTTCCAAAGTGAGAACTTTGGATCTTCATTCACATCATGCACAACCAATGTTTTCAAATAAACATATTCCGCAACAAAAGTTAACATAGTTATAATTTAATTTAAGTGTAAAGCAGAATTTCAGTAGTTTTAAAGTTTTAAATTAATTTTTAGATTTATTGCAATTCATTCTTTAATTTTCTGATTTACAATAATACCCTTTTCTTCCAAAATGTTTGTTTACAGATGCAGCAGGCCTGCCAACGCTAAACTTCAATATTACTTTGCAAATCTTCATTGAATATCAGGATGCTTTTGAGAATTTAGGTTCACCTCAATCTTTAGCATTTATCAAGAAACTACAACCAGAGGTAGATAGTTTTATTGAATTTCAGATGTTACATTTAATTAATTTCTGTGCTTTCTAATGTTTTAATGTATCCAAGAGAAGTTACAGAAAGTATTTCTTAACATTTCTTGGGCTGTGTTAATCAAATTTTACAGGAAAATAAATTACATGTTTTGTCTTTCAGTTGGAAGTGTTGACCAAACAAGCAAACCTGGAAGCCTATAGAGCTGTAAAAGTTTTGAAATTGACGTGAGTTTTCATCACCAATTCCTGGTTAAGATATACTTAACACTTTTTAGTTACATTTTTGATACAAATGCAGGGTTTTGTCTTCTATAAACAAACCTTTTATGATTGTTTTACAACAGAAGTGGAAGTGTCGTGTCAGAGAGCGTGGTGCAGTACAACTATCAAAACAATGCATCGCAGATACAGTTTCTTAACAATCAGCTTCAACATGTGCTGACTGATATCCTAAATCGCACAAAAAACCTCAATAATATTTCACAGGTTTTTCAGAGTCTTGTGTTGTTTAATGGACTCCGCATACAGACACCTCTAATTACAAGTAGGTTTGCTATAAATATAGTGTCAATAAATGTTTTTTTAATCAGTGTCATCAGAACTAAATTATTTGTCCTATTCATAAACCAGACATTGCAGATCTGAAGCCTTTTGTCTACTGCTCCCAGTTTGCCAATTACACAGCAGAGATCATTAATGGTGAATGGGAATGTACTGGACCATGCAAAATTAATGCTGATTACTGCCATTGGCGTGGAGAATGTTTTAATCACATTCATGATGGGCCTGTCTGCAGGTAATCTAAAATATATATATTTTTTTCCTAATTTAAGATTAGACCAATGCCATTCATTTCCTTAACATTTTACAAATGTATTCTTACCTATTCTTAACCCCAGGTGCTATCAGAACAGCTTAGAGCAGTACTCCGGTCCAAGATGTGAGTTTTTCCACAGAGGTCCCGGTTTCTATGGCGCATTGTTTGGATCACTGGCCCTGGCTCTCCTGCTTCTGATTATTATCATTACCATTGTTGTCGTCAGGAAGAGACTTTGGTGCGTTATTATAAAATAATTTTACAATTCTATTTTTGTCCATATCATTTAAGAAAACAATTATTTTCTTTTTCTTTTCTTTCTTTCTTTCTTTCTTTCTTTCTTTCTTTTTTTGTTTTTCAGGAAAAGAAACCTTTCCATTGACACAGCTTTGCCATTTCAAGAGGATTTCTTTGATTTCTCCAATAGAGGTAGTAGCAGTTGTATTGTTCTGTCATAAATTATTCAATTTTAAAGGACGCTTTTTAATCATTTAAAATTAATAATGTATGTATGTAATGTTTTTGTTTCCAGGCAACCCTACATGGGGATTTCAAGGCACCTATACGCCAATGAGATTTTAGAAAATATTTGAAGACATAACCAAATATCCCTTTTTTGCTCGTTTATAAATATGATTAATATTAATATTTTTATACCATAATTATGACCAAAAACAGATATTGATTCCCCCCTGTCTCTGGAACAGATTTCTTGTAGACCAAAAGGCAATAAGGACAACTGATTTTAAAATAAAACCAAACACTATTTAGTTTGTCTTCCATATAACTTTTGTCAATAGTGGTAATTTATCTATAGTCTGCCTATGTTGTTTGGCTTTATATTGATTTAATTCATGTGTATGTTTTTCACGCATTATTTATTTTTATTGTTTTTTCATGTGATTGTGATCTTACTTTTATTACTTTTCAAGGTTAGGATTTTAAAATTACGTTCCTGTGATCGCTGGTGTTTTATTATCGTCATAATTACCATTGTCATACAGACACACAGATGTTCCTGATATTTTGAACAAATTGTCTTTTCTGGCTGCACTTTTTTGCACATTTCTTTCTTTTTATATATATATATATATATATATATATATATATATATATATGCTTAGTCTTGTTTAGCTTTTAGTTTGCTTTTTGTTTGTTTATTTGTATTAATTTTTTTTTTTTTTTTATATGAACAATGTTTTTCTTTTCTTGTTTTATTTTGCTTCCAATCAAGTGTTGTATTCTGAAGCACTTTTTTGCTGAAAGGTGGAATACAAATAAAATATCTTTGCCTTGCCTTGATTTGTTTTTAATTCATGTTAAGCGCTTTAAGTTGCTATTCCTTGTGTGGAAGGTGTGCTATAAAAATAGGATAATTGATAAGAACAATAAAACATTAAGTGTATGTGTTGTTGGTTTTTCCAAGTTAAAACAAATGTATATACTTAATATTGCATATTTTATTTTACACGAGAAGAAAGAAAAGGAATTTCTGAAGTGCAAACACAACATTTTATGTTAAGAATATTTTTGCAAAAAATTATTTGTGTTACATATAATTCAAAGGAACATGTGTTGTGATTTTTTAAAGATGAGTTTTTTGATTTGCAAGCATTTTTTACACCAGTGTAATGAGCCAGACTTAAGGGTTACATAACATGGATTTGGGCCCATCTTAACTAAGGTGAACTACACAGTGACTAAAATCAAACAAAACTGACTTGCAGACAAAGGAAATGCTGCTTAAATAGAGGTGGAATAACTTAAACTTACCACATGAGGGAGGCACAACATAACGAAGGGACATCCAACAAAAATATAAATACAAAATTAAGTAAAACATATTGAACAAATAACTCAACATAATCTTAACCATAGCCCAAATAATAAGAGAATTATGAACTGACAAAAATAACTAAGATCCACTTTAACAATCCCACTGCCTATAGTCTTTTGTCTGGTCTGTTTGCGGACCCTCGAAGAAAAGATCAAATGTAAGTAAAACACTCTGAGAAATATTAACCAGAGTGTGCACCCATTAGAAAATGTATGTCTAAATAAAGTACCTTGAACCTATGTAAATTGTCATCTGAAAATAATAAATCTGAACTATAGAAACAATACTAAAACTTTGTGGTGGTTGTAAAAATCATCCCTCACAAGCAGTGTTGAGGACAGGGCTTTGGGTCATTGTCCTTAAGGCATCCGTTTGTGTCCAGGTATTAACCATCTAATCAAATATATCACCTTCGCATAAAAAAGGTGATGGTGAGAAGGCTCACTACTAAAACACTAAGCACCAAGGCTTAAGACTTTAAGAAACAGACAGTTTTTAATGTGTCCATGTTCACTTAGAACTGAGTTTTACATCTGGTAATGACCAGAACAGAGCCTTTCACACTAAAACTCCTTAAATCCTGCAGCCTTGACTGAAAGCTGGAAGCTGTTTGAATGAACGACCCAAAAGACTTCTAAAGCAGCACTTTATGGTCTCACTGCAGCCTATAGTCTTATAACTTATTAAATGATTTTAGGTCAACACACCAAACTCCGCAAATTAGAAAGCAAATCTAAAATCACAGATTTTCTAAGAGCTTCATGAGAGCTCTGCTGTTAGATTTATTTAGGTTATTAGAACAGGATGTCAATAGTAAACCAATAAGCATGTTTCAGCATTTGAGAAAATAAACATATTTAGTTTAAAAAGATCTCCAATTTGGTAGTATTGATGTGAAAGTATGCTGCCATTCCCTAATTTAGTTAATTAGTGAATAATACTTAAATAAAATTATAGCATATTCTTGAAAAACAGTTGCTATTTTCCAAAAAAACTAAACTAAAAGTTTAGCAGAAATAGCTGGTAACACATACAGGGATTATGAAAGCCAGTGTATCCTGACTGAGAGTTTGTTACTGATACTCTGAGTCTTTGTTTTTTAAATTAGAGGGTCGATGTGTTTGCATTTTGTACATCTTTGAAATCCACCCAAAAAATAAATAAATAAATAAAATAAAAATCATAAAATAAATAAACAAATAAATCAAATCCACTGGTGCCCTCAAATGGACATTACAGTATCCTCTCACTGAAGAGCGGCGGCTTTAAGATTTCAGTGAGGCTTTTCTGCTGTTTAACTAGTTGTATTCTTCTTTTTTGTTGTATGAATTTTTTTGTTTTTACTTATTTTCTCTTGTCATCATCTGTGTTTTTACACAAACCTCTCAATGGGCCTGGAGAATAAAATTAGCTCCTGGGAAATAGTCTCACGTATTTACATGCTAATGTTGCCTAAACTAAATTTTCAATTTTTTTTCAAAATAAAGTAAACTAAACGGAACTGTACACTGTTAGGAAAAAAACATTTCCATAAAGTTTTTCAACTTTCAACAAAATCTGCATACAAACTTTACATGAGCTTCATTTCTATCTACCGGTTATAAACAGGAACTACATTAACTCATTTCTTTACCCTCAGTTTGTCTTTTTTTTCTTCTCATAAAACCACCTGACTTTAATACATTTTAACCAACAGATTCTAATGTTTGGCTAAATATTTACAACTCTGCTTGCCTCTTATGGAAAATAATAAGAAAGATACATACAAACAAATATAGGTACTTTATTCACAAAGAAAAAACAGAACGCTACAGTCAGATCTTTCCTGCCCACGGCCATCACCAGCTAAAACAACTCCTTAGTTTAATGAGATACCATTTAACAACAACATTTAATTTCCTTTTGGGATAAATAAATTGGAATTTAATTTAATATTTTCAATATAGATTTATATATTTTTTTTTGTAGTCAAGGTACTACAACAATGAATCATTCTACTATTTTTATCAATTGTCTAATTCCTTATCAGATTGGTTTTGTGTTCTTTCTGATTTGCTTTGATATCATTTTTTAGTGTGTAATGAAATTACATCCCTAAGATATATGGGTGGGGGTAATTATGAAATAATATTGCTCTTTTTTATCAATAGTTACATTTCTGTTATTTTAATATTTTTTCATATGGTAATTCAGTTAGCAAAGTTAAACTTTCTTAAACTATAAAGTCCTCACACACAGATGGACGATTCATTTTAATTTATTTTGATGATTATGGGTTTTAGCTATTGCATCCATCTATCCATTGTCTATACCCGGTTATCTTTGCAGGGACAGGAACAGTCACATCTCCAGGAGTCTTTAATCAAAAGGTGGGGAAGATTCTGGTCAGATCACCAGTCCAGGACAACACAGAGACTTTGAAGACAAACATTGACGATAGTCCATTTGTCTCTTTAGATGCAGACCGGAATGGCGAAGAATCCAAGCAGTCTGGATTTGAATCCAACTGTCTTACAGCTAAGAGAAAATGTTCTTTTCTCAGAAAATAAGAATATATCTTGACTAAAGAAATATTGAAATTTTATTGCGTGGTTCAGCCTTGGCTAAGACTGACAGCTCTGCAGTTGTCAAGCAGACTTAACACCCTCCATAAAGCCACATATGTTCATTATTAAATAAGCTGTTGAAGTGTGGTGCACATGAAAAAGGGACACCACACACAGACATAGGCTTCAACTGTTGCAATCCTTGTGTTAAGCCACTCCTGAGCAAGAGACAATGTCAGGAGTGTCTTACCTGGGCCAAGCAGAATAAGGGTTGGAATGTTGTTTTCTTTTCTGACAAGCTTCACGAAGATGCTGATTTATTCTGTATTATTTTTTAATACTTTTTTGGTATTCTGTCCTAATAAAAATTTCGTGAAACCAAATTTGTTTTCTGTAATATTTTCGAATCCAAATTGCCAGACATAAACATAATTCCTTGTTAAAGAAAACCATATACCTTACATTTGTGTTTTTAACTAAAGGGATGAACTAAATTATTTTCGAATACTGTTCCAATAGATTAGGTGTAACTTCAGGTAATTAGGTTTTGATTCATTAAAGTTATGCATTGCTTAGTACAACCACCAGAAAATGTGAAACAATTGCTGAGGATGTAACCTCAGCAATTGTTGCTCAGTAAAACTATTATAATTATGGTTACATAATTATAATAGTTTTCAACCAAAGGACAAGCTCCACAAGTCAAACCATTAGTGAGAACTTTGTGGTTAGAATAAAAAAAATGGCATTCACAGGAAACTGCTTACTAAGAAAAGATAGGAAGTAATTCTGGAGCGTAAAATAAGGGAAAAAGAAAGAGGATAGCAATGGATTGGATGTTAAATTATTTATTTTAAAAGTATCCATTGACCAATCTGTTAAACATATCTACAGAAGATAGAGCCAAGAAAAATAAAAAAGCACCTCTTTCTTACTATTAGTGGTGCCAGAGCATCATTTTGTGCATTGAAATGCTCGTCACTAACCCTGCTTTGTTCATTTCCACCTCAGCCGGTGTTTGAAACTAGCAATCTGTCTTTCTTCTGTTGCCATTGTCAGCGCTCACTCTGCCTCCTAGCAAGCATGCTTAAGGGAACCGAGTAAAAAGGGTTTTTGCATGACCTGAGTGGCTCTAGCTGCCACCCTTTGTTGCTAAACTAAATAAATAAACCACATGATCTACAGAACCACAAATTATTGCCTTGCTGAAAGGTTTCACTGGCCATAATAACAGCAGCTGATCTACGGCTTATTGAGTGGATATTTGACCATTGGTGCTCCTCAGTGAGCCACCTGGACTTAAAGTTGAACTAAAAAGTAAAGAATTACTCTTAAATTGTGCGTTTAATAAAAGGCTTGTTTGCAAAGCCGATTGACAGAGAATACAAAAGCATTCATGCAAGGAGGAAATTGCATTCTAACCAGGAAGAGGAAGATTGTACACCTGTTGCTTTTCTTTCTCTGGATAGAGGCCAATGACAATAAGGCACAGCATAAGGGCGTGTAAGTGATAAAACAGGCCAAACAGCTGAAAGGAGCTGAGCTAACTCTTGACAGATTTAAGAAACAAGACTGAAGCAAGCTCATAAATAAGTAATTTTATTTTGGCTTTCTTTAAAAGACTCCGCTATTCATAATAACAAATGGAATTGTTAAATACTGTACAAAGCATACTGAACTCTCCCAGTGCATTCGTTTCAACCACAGCAGAGAAGGTAACTTTTGATATACTAGTCTTCATTTAGTTTTCATTATTTCTGATAAGACATATGAATACCTTAAGATTAAATAGTGTGTGATGTAAACATTTTAGACATTTAGGTCAAAAACCAACGTTGTGGCAGGCAAAAACCTGTGAGGATGAGGAGGATAGAAGAAGGAGACTTCAATGACCGGCTGACCTCAGAGGGTACGTTTCCCCAAAAAACTGACCACCGTGTTTGATACCGAAGGGGCTACTTCAATATACGTCCTAAGATTTTCACAACATCTGGGTGCTTGGTGAATAATCTACAAAAATAAAACTCATACGTTCTTCCTGGCTGCCAGCAGCCAGTCTTTCAGGCCACACCCACTGCAATCACATCAGGCGAGGAATGCATGTGCAGAACAGGAAAGTCTGTGTCAGGCAGGCAGAAGGATAAACCATGCACTGTCGCTCTAATTAGTCTGTATTTACTGGTTAGGTTGGAGTGTCAGATCTGCCTGATTTAAAACCTCTATTTATGGATATCCGGTAAGACGTCAGGTCACATATGGAGCTTGCCATCTCATCTTTTGCGTTTTAAAACCCCTTAGGACAATTTAAAGGAAACATTGAATGAATTGAAGAAAGAGGTAATACTTTTTTTTTTCCGAAACTCGACCGGAAGTGACGCTGAACTGAACTCTCTTCGGAAGTTGGATCGGAAGATGCCGTGCTTAGCGGATTCAACTTAGAGGTTATAGCAGTTGTGGGATTTGCTGATGAGCGTTATTAAAACTTTTTTTTCTCTCTAGTTTAAGCAATCAAACACTAAATTTTGTATAATCATAAACAGAGGTTAAACAGAAGTATGTGTGCCAGTGGTTTAATGGGACACAAAATATCGGAAGTGCTAACATATAGCTTATACCTGCAAAGGCGATCGCTATACTGGATATCGGTCAGAAGCATTTCTGTTCCATTTCCGATAGAGAACTCAGAAAATATCACTTTCGAGCACAAAGAGAACCAGCTATTGATTGCTCCAATAGACAATTCAATAAGATTAGCATGCATGGACACAATTACTGTGCAACAAATCCGACCTGGACACAGACTGGAAGTAAATGAATGTGTGCATAAACTTAAAAAGGAAAAAAATATATATATAACAGCACACAGTAACAGGTTGTGTTGACAATTCTCTACATATTGCAAAAAAGTTCATCTTCATGACTGTGAATCACAAACACAAATACTCTCAACAGACAACTTCTCCATATAAGCTGCACCAAAGATTCCTTCGGAAGCAAGCATAGCTACCAGAAACAATGCGCTCGAGCAGAACTGGAACTACAGCACGCAAATGTTGGGATAAAACATCACACTGCTAGCTAGGATCCTTCATATCGTTAAAAAGTTCACTGGGTTGGGGCTTAGACTTCATATATTACATGGTTTACGTTTACTGACCTTTTGTCCCTTGTAAGATACAAAAGCAGCATCACAAAGATCCCCATGTGCATTTCATAAAAAAATAAAATAAAATAAAAATCCCCGCCACTCCAGACAAAAAACACTGAGCAGTTAAGGAGCAAGACCCGCTTGCGCCTACTAATGGTACCATATCATCAATAACAACAACGACAACAACAAAAAAACTAAACAGTACAATAATAAATGTCATGAAATAACATCATATCAAAAATAAGCTCTACAATGTTGAATTTTGATCACAATCTTGAGTCCGATTAAGTGTCTTAGTTGTGAAAGCTGTTCAACATCACCAGTAACCATATACAGTGCAGACATACCCTCTGAGTTAAGAATACAAGAGGGTATTTAAAAAAAAAAAACTGTAAAAAGCAGCAGTTTGTCGGTTCTTAGTGTCTAGTTTCACTGTTTTGTCAACTAAACTAGATCCACTTTCCTCTGGGTGGGGCAGCCACAGGGCGAATCTGCAAACGTAGACCGCTGAGGCAGAAGGTAGTAATGTGTGCGGCTGGCCTGCTTGCCGTTCTCCATGACGGGGAGGATGCACGGCGAGCCCTCGCTGTTCTGTCTGTGAAAACTTCGACAGCTGACGTACTTAGGGTCCGGTGCAAAGCTCTGGGTGGGGGGCATGACCCCGTTAATATATGAAGGGAGGCTCTTTGGACTGGGGGTGCGGGAGCTGCTCCTGGTAAAGTGGTCCCTTGGGGGCAACTTGGGCGGTTTATCCTCGTCGCTGTAAGCCCCAGACGAGACTTCGGCTGACCAGCGGCGCAAGTCTCCGGTCTTGACCATGCGGGGAGGGATCGGCGGTGGCACCTCTGGTTTATCCGTGCCGTTGGTGTAACGTTTGGGACAGAGACGCAGAAATGAGGGTTTGTGTAAGGAGCCCGCAGGGCCAGAGTGAGAACGTCGCAGCCTCCTGTGAGCTTTCTCCTGCGGTCTCGGACAGACAACGTGCTCTGGTGGTTCCTGTCGCTGCTGTTCATGCTGTTGTCGGACTTCTTGCTGAGTGTGTGTTTGGTGGTGGTGGTGCGGCTGGTGTTGGGGCTTCTGATAGGCCTGTGGTGCTAAAGGGCCGTCGTAATAAGCATAGTTTATGTTCCCACCGTCCCTAAAGCTCCTTCTGCTGGGGAGTCCATATCGAAAAGAAGATGGCTTCGAATTCTGTTCATCATTAGACACAAGGCAGCAGTTTTCGTCCGTCGCGTCAAAATTGATACATTCCACCTCGTTATCCATATCCTGCTCAGTGGAGATGTCTGTTTGTGCTGGGATCGGCGGCAAAGGCTTTGAACATCTATCTGGTGTTGGAGGTGGACTGCTCTCGTTGAAGGAAAGCTTCTGAAAAGAGGGGACCACCTGGTCGTCATCAGATGGACTCGGGGTGGACGGTTCCATGCCGTACAGAGGGGACAGATGGGCGGGTCGGGAATTCTTATGGAATATTCTCTGAGACTTAGGACTGTGTTTAGACTCTGTCAATTAAAGCATAGCAAAACAATCACTACACCAGTCACAAGGCATTTGGGTAGTTTAGAAAAAGTTTCAAATACATCGCTTAACTTTGTCTTCAAAAAAAAAAACAATCGAACACAAACTTACTCTCGTGACTTTGGGACGAGCCTTTCTGCTGGGTTCTGTGGCTCTTGTGTATGTGTGTGTCCATACTGAAGTAGAAACTGTTAAGCAAAACAAAAGACATGTTAGATTTGGAGAAGTTCAATTGACCCAACCGTCATTTTCTCGTTCACATGAGATCTGAGACCAACATGTCTAAGCCCTAAAGGACTTCTAGGCTTAACACTCACTTGTCCGTGGGCCCATGGCTCCAGGAGGGTTTGGATCCAGCCATACTGTGACAGTAGCTGCCCCGGAGAAAGGGGTTTTCTATGGGAAAAGAGATCTCCTGGGCATTCAGGCCCACTGTGGACATGCTCCAGGCACAGTCGGATCGCATCAAAGCGAGGAAACACTCGGATCACTGCTGCCCCTGCTTCGCTGCTCTACCTAAAAATAAAGAGAAAGAGCAGGCGATGAGTGGGAGGACGGTGAAGTGAAGACTGAAAGCAAAAGATTGTGGAGAGGAAAACCACTAGACAAAAAAAAGAAAATGACTCACAAGATGCTCAATTAGGAAATGGTCTCCTCTTTGTTGCTTAAGACACTTTTTTTTTCTGGTTTAGAAAATTAATAAGAATGAGGATACTTATTTATTTCTGCTAATGTAACCTTACTCCTAAAAAAAAAACAGAGTAAAAATGAAACCATTACACGTCGTCTAATCTGCATGTTTCACAGACGGTTGGTGTCTAAATAAACCGGAGAGCCAAGAGGCTACTTTGAATTATCTTTTCTGCACCTCACAATGGTTCTAGTTTATTTTAAAACACGAATGTGCCACGCTCCAGTGCTGCAATGCTGCTCCTTCTGAGTAGGAAGCTATAAGGGGCTCCTCCTGTTACTGCGGACAGACTCGATGTTGCAAGAACTCCTAATGTCAAGTGTCCTGAATGTGTGTGTCATGTCAAGTATGCGTCAGGACTGAGTAAACAATGAATATTCAGAGGGGTTAGAAACCTCACGACGCATTGATATTTGTGGTCCGCTGTGTGCGGGAGGAAAGTTTTTATCTGGCTTTTATGCGACGCTGAATTAAAATTTCACCGTGTCACTGTTTAAGTGAAGCTGTGCTTGGAAATTGCTGCCGAGCTTTGATAGTTTATTGTAAAAATCTGGCAAATCATCACCACATGGATAAACAGCAGATCAGGAAACGCTTAAGCATTTTTTTTTTTTCATATTTCACCACAAGAGCGAAACGTTCTCTTTTCCAGAAAATCTCAGAGCCCAGCTGATCTCAGGTTGCATGAAGTCCTAAGCAGGATCGGATTTGGGGACCAACTTCCAGCTCAAGCAAATCACATCACAACTAAGCTAACTTATAAAAAGCTTTTGAAGTGGGATTTGCTAATTATGTTAGCTCTACCTAACACCAGATTTCCAAAACAATAATGTTGGATTATGTTTCATTTTATATGTTAAAACACTCATTTGGACATTCTTAGAGGGTTTAACTATCACCTGTCACCTCTTTAATTAAACAAAATCGGCTGCCATATTGGGGTCTGAATTTAGGAATACTCTGTGATTCTCACAATCAATTTTCTGACCATTAGGAGGAACATATTGGACGTTTTGTTTAAAAACTACAAAGGGGAAAATACCCAAATGATTGTTCATGTACTACCTAACGTCCAAAATGTGCATGTAAGGCCAGAGTAGACACAAAAAGCAGAGATTGTAGTTCCTGTATAATTATGGTGCAATCGTCTTGTCTGGAGAGTTTAAAATTAGACACGGGTATGACTTGACTTGACTGACTGTGTTCTAGTTGCAAATTGAAAAAACCCCCACTATTAATTACCAATTGTAGTTGTGCAAACTACTACTAGTATAACCACCTAATAACACTGCATTTATCCCCATTTCATACATTTAAACCATATAAACGAAAGTTGACATTTCTCAACTGCCTCTGCCTTTCCATATCTGGGTGTTTCAAAATGGTAAAGAGGTTCAAAGTTCAATAAAGGCTATTTGCTTATCTATTTACAGAATAGAGAGCCGTCAAGAGATCTGAATCGTCCAATTTTGCTGCAAGTAGCCCTGATCAAAGCAGTAGGTCAAATATTGAAAATTAAATTTTGGTTTTGTTTCCTAATTCACTCCTTGTTATAATAGACTGGAATCACCTTGATATATCCATGGAAAAACTCTTGCAAATCCTTAGTGTTAATGTTAGATTCGTAATCTGCAGCTATTTTTTTCTGTTTTTAAGTAATTTTTCAGAAAATAAGTTCAATTGAACAAGAAAAAAACAGAATTGTGTATCAGCCAGACACCCCCATCACCGATGCATCCAAAACAAGTATGCAAGTGACTCCAGCTCACACAAACAAGCAGCAAAAAACTAATTCATCTGCACCATTTACGACTCTGCTAACACACTTTCAGGCTTTAAACCTTTTGCTGTTTCATTCTTCTTTCTTTTTTGCTATTTAACTGCTGCATTCTGAGAGCTCGTCCTTCCCGACCTCATCCCTCAGGAGGTGCAGTGCAGCTGCAAGGGTCGCTTATGCTGCAGGCTTGCTGCGTGAACGATTCTGCTCTTCTGTGAGCCGTGCATTTATGTGCTGACCTGACAGCTGCTGAGAAACAAAGCCTTAAAACAACAGGAAGCATGGGGGGGTGGACAAGCCAAACAGGCCAACAAGGCATGCAGGATCCCCAGCCTCCTCCTCCTCCTCCTCCTCCTGCAGATTCGGTTCGGAGGAGACTGGAAAGCAACATGATCCTCGATAATGAAGCCCCTGAGGTTTGCGCTTCCTCTTGCAACAGGTGCAAAGACAGTCCATCCTGGCAGTTAAAACCCTCCTGTTGCATTTACAGGCAGAAGGATTAAACAAATGATGTTTGTCCCCCAACTCCCTCCCGTCCCCTCCTAAACAGAAATTCTTCCAGTCAATTAAATCTGACCTCCTGGCCAGACAATGCAGGTCTCTGTATATAAACACATGTATATAAACACAAAGTGGGATAAACTCTGCTTAAAACTAATTACGGTGATCAGGTGACAGCATGGGGCAGATTTTCCATTTGGTTGGGGAGGCTGGTGTTGCAGCGGTTCACACCCCGCTCCTGTCTCCCCTGCAGCACTTTCCGAGCAGCAATACCCGCTCTACCTGTGCTGCGAGCGAGCAGCGCGCACACCTCCTCACCTTTCCGGATTGAGATAATAATGGTTGAAAGCCCTGTAGCAGCCAGGTGACTCACGCCACAACGGAGGACAGATATTTGGCAAGCAGAGGGATGATAAACGATGAATTATTTCCTTTTTTTATGAGTAGGAGGGATATTGATTGGGACCCCTGAATTAAAGACGCAGTTTAACAAAAGTTAACATTGAATATTTACACCATGAAAAATTAGTAAGGTCCTGTTTTTTTGTTTTTGTTTGTTTGTTTGTTTGTTTTTTGTTGCTTTATTGTAATCTTTGTCATTGGGAATCTGCTTTTGATTTCTACAGCATATATCACAACTCTGATCTGAGACTTCCTTCAATTAAGTTTGGATAACACATATTTACTAATACATGTTGTATAAAGTAATAAAGTAAGAATTAAAAGTGTGATCTAATGTTGCAACCAGTGTGCCACTAAATATAAATTAAATTGATAGATTTTTATTTTATTTTTTTACTCACCTAAATAACTCCTCTGCTCTCCTTTGCTGATTGGCCGGCAAACCTCTTCCCTTATAATTAAAGATCCGCTGCTCTTCTTGGGTTTTTTTCTTCTTCTTTTTATAATTGAATTTGTAAAATCTTCTGATTTCTAATGGATTAAGAACAAGGCACCAGCAGGTTGGCGTCGCTCCGACTAAACTGTGACACTTCTAGATCCCTCCAGTGTTGCATTGAGAAATGTTTTATAAGCTCCACACCATGGAGACTCCGCGGCTCCGCCTCTGCTCTTAAAGGCGCAGTTGCTCTTTTTCAACCTGCATGTCACTGGCATACTCATTGAAGAGTCGCCCTTGAACTAATGCATAGGGTGCTTAACTGATTTTTTTTCACTTATATATTTAGTTAGCCCGCTAATAAATTAGGTAAATTTATTTTGCTTTACAAATATATTTAACCTTCAACATGCAATCAGTGTCAAAATATCTAAACAATAAGGGGATCTAAAAAGTATGTCAACAAGTATCAGCTGTTCTCCTGTGATTGCAAATGTGTTATAATTTTGTAATTTATTTGCACTTGAAAGTCGAATTTGCTCAAATTCCACATGAAAAACATCGGAGGGCACCCCATGAAGTTGGATTCTACCACAAGCAAATCCAGAAGTAGATAAGAAACTATAAAGTCAGCCACTAATACAGCAACCAGATATGTAAAATGGAGGGATTATTTCAAAAATATACTTTTTTTCCTCAGTTTGTATCACATCAAATCAATGCAAGCTTGCAGCTACGATGCTCTTTTACAGATCTGAGTAATGGACAAAGGATACCAACACAGCATAGTTGCAAGAGGCCTTTGCAGCAGGTGAGCCCACCCTGTTTAACCCTGTTTTACTGAAATAAATACAATAAAAAACAAGAGGATTCAGAGGCACGAGCTTAGGCAGGCAGGCAGATGTGATGATTGATAAAAACAAATTTACGTTCACAGTAAATTTCCAAGAGTCGAACTAAGCGGAGCAGCTCTTTTCCTCGTCTCTCCCTGTTCTAGCTTTCTTTTACCCGGACCTGTTTTCCACGAACCAGACATGATTACCTCTGAACACAGCTATCGGAGCGTTGACAGAGTGAGTCTAGTCTCATTAATTCAAAATATGCATTATTTTAAGCCACCCAGTCTGTCCCACCTTGGATTTCCTGCCACTTAGCCTTGTTAGGCCATAAGTGGTGTTGTATCAACTCCGTAATCTAACTGGGCTAAACAAATCAGGCAGTGACATGCACACTAAGCAAGCACAGCGACACAATGGCTACAAACCAGTGGAATCAATAGAGGCAGAGAAGCAGAGGTGTGTTTGTGCAGAAAGAGAAAGAACAGACTGTTCCTCTTCCTAACTTTGGGAAACCTTTACAGCTTGTCCCCTGCTTCCAACCCCATGAGGCTTACTATCACTTATTTAGCCCTCGTACGGACCAGACGGTCACTAATCCCCTTTTATAGTTTCAGCCGCATTTTTCAAATTCCAACTTGTGATCAGCGGAGTGAAAAGGGGTGTAATCTACAATCGCACAAATGCCAGGATTCATGTTGGCTGGGTGGGAAGGATAAAGATAAGAAAGTGAATGGTTGGTTTAATAAAGTTATGAGATGTTTTTTTTTTTTTTTTAAGAAACATATTATTTGCACTACACAGTGAATCTCCAAGTGAGCAGGTTTCCATGTGCTGCCAAAAACATAAATAGGCTTGATGTCCAAGCGATCGCTCCTCCCTTCGTTCTTTCCCTCCCTGCATGTGGGCCGCGCCGTGATGTCATTGCTCACAGGAAGTGCCTTTTAAAGGTAGTCATTAGAGGAAAAAAACGAAGTCAGGGAGTAAGAAAAGCCGCCACAGCCAGAGGCAGTTTTGATGAAAGGTTGAGATGGCAGATCTTGTCAGAGAGGATATACCCTTCTCAGGAAAAAAAAAAAAAAGTTTGCCTTTCTTTGGGGTATTTTTTTTTTTGCCTCATGAGTCACACTTGAGCTTTGTACGACAAGCTGTTTCTGAAAGAAGTAACACCTTTGGCTCATTTTCCTTTCAACTGTTGTGAAAATACAAAGAAAACGCTCTTTGGGGGTCACATTCCAGTAAAGCCTTGGCTGTACATTTGAAACCGTTTTTATGTCTCTTCGTTGGCTTACTATCTTTTCTTTACCAGGAACTATAGCGTGGAGCTTAGTCATATATATATAAGGCACAAAAAAATGGCTATTTTTGTAAATGATTTATTTCACTCAGAGGTCAAACCATTGATCTCCTCTGCCTGCTGAGGTAATTAGATTAAGTGCAAATTCAGTCTGCTTCCAAAGTTCACATTGATATTCACACAGCAGCCGAATGTTTGGTGTTGTAGTGAAGTGACGCACAACACTGTAACTCCTGTAAAAAGTGTTCTTTGCAGATGATAATTGGCATCTTCAAGACTTTTTCAGGTTGTCTGAATACAGATCAAATCATAACACTGACTCTGTGTCTTTAAACAAGTTTTTTTGGGGGGTTTTGATCAGTTTATATGTGCGTTCCCAATAGTCAGTGAAGCTGCTTTAAAGTTACATAACAAAAGGGTTTTTATGATGGTGCAGATTTTTTTTCCTCCAAGTAAAATTTTGATGAAACAGGGAGCCTGTGTTTCTCTTTGTCTGCTTGTCTGTAAAATAAGTCTTTGTTCAAAATGCTTTGTGAGCCTCTAGTGTTATACAGTAAAAGTTTTGCAGTAAGCAAAAATATTGACACCTTTAGAGAGATTTTGGAAAGCCTCATACAAAGTAAATTCTACCAATACTTCCGAAAATCTCTACCACAATTTATAACTTATCATAACAATAGTTTAAAACACCAAATGCACCATAATATGAATTAGGTCTTACCGTAGAAACTACCTCAGAGGCTAACATCTATGGTCGTCCTCTTCTATGCTCTTGGACATCTAAAAGACATTCATGGCCAAACAATGCAACGCCATCCAAAAGCATGTCAAGTACCTTTGCCTGTAGGTATTGTAGCTCCCCAAGCTACATTTTCTTTTGAATATTTTAGATGGGATCTTCTCCACCTCCTAAAACACTCAAACTAGAACATCCTCTCAAAATAAAACGTTTCTAAGTCAGACCTCAAAATCCAATACGGCCACTATGCCTAAAGTTGTAGAAATGTAAATATTTACATGCACTTCTGGCACTTTGCATTGCTAAACTGTAATACATAATAGTGTTGTGGTATAACTTTGACTATTTAGTAGTTTTGATACTTGTAGATCCAACCTCAGGGCATCAAACTCCACAGATTATAACCTTTTTATATTTTATTTTATTGCATATTGCACTTTATAATTATATCTTATATACATCTTACTCTTTTTATATATATTTCTCTCTTTTTTGCAAAATAGTTGCAAAGTAAGAATTTAATTGCTCAATAATTTATTATTGATGTGTCTGTTATTGTGTAGAATAAATATGACAATAAATATCTGAATCTTCATTCACTCAGAGATCCAACTTCCAAGCTAAATATTAGGCACCTTTATTTGTACATGTTCTATGAGAGCAAATATTAAGCCTGGCTAAACACCTGTTAGCCGTATAATTACATCAAATCCATGATCGCCACAGGTTTTGTTTGCTACTTTAAATGCTTTTTAATAAAATCTTCACTTTTGACACATATACTGTACGTATTGAGTCAATCTGAGTCACTGAGTTTCTAATATCCATATTTATTACAAATAAAGATTTTCATCTAAGAATAGAAAATGTTCTAGCACTGATTTTAAATAAGTATGTTAGTCTAACATATGGGATGTCACATATAGCCAGATTGTGACATAACACCCTTTGGTGTGTGCACCCTAGTGTAACATCGATGTGCAGATAAAAAAAAGAAAAAAAAGAAAACCAAACACTTGACAAAGATTTGAAAGAGATTTCATTTTAGCCAGATTAATACGTGATGACTGGATATAAAACATTTCATTTTGAGGCCATACATTTACACTCATCCGGGTCAGAGGTTATCTAACCAGGTAGATAAGGCAGGTATGTATGTAAAACTTGAAAAACCAACCGTTAACAGAGGAAGTGGCCTCAGCTGTCACCTCTCTAGCATCTACAGTGAGTATGGACCCAGCCACGATTCTACCCTCCGGGCTATTTCACAACCATTCACACACTGAAACATGTGATCAAAACATCTCACATGTTGAAAGGTAAAGAACGCTCAGTTGACAGCAACCAAAGTGGCCCACACAACTGGCAGGTGGAGGAGTGGCATCACTTTACAGATGCTCCTGACGATCCTGACTGGACCTCCTGAACGTGCAATAAGCTGTTGTGATCTACGGTACATCAGCTTTTTATAAATTATGTTGAAAGTTGTTGAGAAGCAAGAGCGAACCAGTTACCCTTTAACCTGTTTATTATAGTGACACTCAAATCTGTGCAGCCAGCCTTAAAATGTTTCCTTTTTCATCCTAAATTTTAAGTTTCAAGGTTCCTAAGGATGTTGTCATTTCAGTTTTTCTCTAAACAGTGCAAGAGTCCTAACTCCTGACACTCTGAATGAGCCATGAATCCAGTTTGTGCAGCTGTTAGCACTAAATTTCAAAATGACACATATTGCTTTCCTCAAGCCCTGTTTTATTTTTTCAGCTTCTCTTATTCTGTTAGACCCCCCTGTCTTGAAAAAAAACTTATGCAACAGTGTGTCATTTCTAACCACCATATGTAAAAAAGGCCGTAAAATAGCAAACTGTTCAGGGCCCACTGGCTGCCTCAGTCATTATTCACTTCCGTTATTGAGTTTGAAAGACTTCTGGGAAATCGTGGCATTTCCCAGGAAATTTGAGCATGCGCAGGCGTTTACTCTGCTTATTTTTTATTTTGTTTGTTTGTTTTCATTTCGTGGAGTGATGTAAGCAACACGGAGTCATCATTGCATCACTTTTCAGGTTTGTTACGTGCAGCAGTACAAGTGCCGCCAAGAGTCTGCTGCTAATAATGGGTGGAGCAAGTCCATCCACCCCCTTGTGATGACAGGGTGTGTTTAGTCTCCGGGATTGAGCATCACTTCCAGTGGAGAGCGGGGGAGTTGCTGCTGAGCTCAGCCCGCATCTGATAGTGAATCAGATTCAGTGGAACAGGCACTAATAATGTGTTGCTTCTGAAAGTCATCTATAAAAAAAAAAAAAAGGGAACAGACATCTTTGATTACTTATACCATCATGCATAATCCCTCATGCAGACTTGCTCATAAACATTGTATTTTTGCCTGCCTTTTTGGGTCAAGCTGTTAAAACGACAGCTGTGGAGCGGCGGCATGCTGCTTGGATTTTCTTTCCAGCTGAAAACAGAGATGGAAAAAGTCTCCAGATAATGCATCTCCTAACAACAGTTTTTCAGTCTACAGTAGGGTTGAAAATAATTTGAAACAACCCCAATATGTTGATTCCTGATTTTTTATTGAAATCTTTGTTCCTCCAGTTAGTTTTTCAGTGTGTATTTAATTCAGATGCCTTAAAAAATGTTTAAAAATAATTAATGTCAGAGATATACACCCAAATTATTTGTTTTCTACAATTTTGTCCAGTACTAACACCATTCTGGGATGCAGGAGATTATTTATTGCTTCTTTGTTCTACGTTACCATAGTCTTTTACAGTACACAGTGGTTGTGTGATTATGGGTATTAATCAGAGATCTTTACATTTCAGTCGCAGACAAAGTTGAAAGGCTTGTCACTTCTTGCATTTCCTGAAGGTACTGAATGCTAAACATTGAGATGTTTGCTCACAGATTGCACAGCCAAGCTTTAAAAACTCATGATCGACTTTCATGTGCTCTGGTGTTAAATTCTATTATTGGCCACTGACAACATTGGGGTGGATCTGACGAATCTGGGCTTCTTTTTTTTTTTGGCAGATGCAGCTAAATTTTTGCCAAAATACTTAAAAGTTCCAACAGTTTTCTGTCTCTATTAAGCAAACTTCAGGTAAAATGTAGCCATAGAGCTCCAACTCTGCTTTTTTTTTTTGTCTCTTAACGTATTTGCAAATGTTTGAAGAGAGAAAGTTTTAGCAGCTGCAACTTCCTGTATGTCTCTGAACAGTAAGTAACATTAAAACACTAGTAATCACATAAGAATAAACACAATTAGTTTGAACAAACTGTGTGTTTTCAGTAAATGGTGGTAGAAACAGAGGTTCTGATTTAAAATTAGGTTGTTTTTTACTAACATATCTTTTGACACAACAATGGTGTCTTTTTAAAGTATTTTTTAAATGAATGACGACAGAAAAATAATCCAAAGTCAGTCTGGATTTTTGATGTTGACCTTATTGGCATTCGAGCAAGATAGACAACATATTTATTTTTATAATATTTTATATTATAACCTTACATTATGTCTCAAAAGGATTTTCTTAGACTATTTTGTGTCCATGAGGAGCCAATGTGTTGAATAGGCTCCAAAATGTATCCAATTTTTCGTATGTCAGCTAGTTAGCGATGCAGCAGAAACAGTGGCTCCTCTAGGACATCATTGATGTAAAAACCATCATGCTCCAAAGTCAAAGAAAGAATGTTGAGCAACCATCTGACATTCAGAGGAGGAAATAATGGATCACTAAATAGTTTAAACAGCGATCTTCATTTCTTCATTTTTCCGCTCTTAGATGATAAACGATGGTCTCAGTGTAAGAATACATTACATGTGTCGTTTAGTGTAAAGTCTGTATTGTCTTTCAAACACCAAACAGGTGTTTCTGGCATTACCTTTTGAAGGTTTCCGATATTGGTGGTGTTAGCCTGCGGAGAAGAAGAGCCAGGCTCCTCTGAAAGTAGCAATCTATTAATCTTAGGTATAGTAAAATCGAATCACTGGGGAACGTTTCTTTTTTTTTCTTTTTTCCAGATTTCCTGGTAAGGTCTCACTCCTGTGAGGCAATGAAAGACAGGCTGCGGTGCATCTTAGAACCCACATCTCATGTGATAAAGATTTCAGATGTTCTCCCCCAAGGAGATCATTATGTTTGCCATCAAAAGGAAAAGAGGGAGTTGATGATGGAGGAGATATAAATCAAGAGCGGCAGCCTCAAGAAGGTATTGGTCTCTAGGCGCACTAGGAGGACAGAAAACACAGGCATAAGGACGGATGTAGTCCACAGATGAGGTAAACCAAGTGAGTTGAGCAGATCCTGTTTTCCCATATCTGTTAGTGTGTGAGTGTGCCTGATGATGGACACTGACTCATTTGGGGCAGAGTACGCGCTTTGTTCGAGCTTCTTTTTGTTCCATTCACAGATGGGTTTAATGGCGCCTGATTAAAATCACCCAGACCGGATGATTTGCTGGCGGGCTCCAGGCTTGTTAATTCTTCACAGCACCAGTTCTCTGGGTCACTGCTTGCACAAACTTCATAATCAGCAGCTTCAGAAGAATGGAACTGAGGTCCAGCTCCCGTTTTCCATCCCCTGCAAACAGGTTGGCTGTGCATACGCATATGTAACGGGTAAAATGTGCAGCTCCAGGCAGAGGGTTGGACTGCTCAGGTTCATCCAATTGTACGGGTGCAACAATGGCCTAGAGGCTGCATGTTGGAAAGCAAGCAGGATGAATAACTAAGCCTCCATCTGCACTCAGGTTCAACACCATTTGTTCCTTTAAAATGCAGAGTTACAGCTAACCTGACACATGCGTCCTAAACAGTTTGACAGGGTTTCAATCATGTTTATTAGCGGCCTGAAATACAATTTCTAGCTTTCATTGTGTTTCAGCTCTGTGTAATTTACAGCTTCCATTTTCGTTCTTTTCAGAGAGTCTTTTCACTTTGATTAAACAAAATCTGATATTCCTTTGTCTTTACATACAAGCCAAGGTTTTTCTAAAATAGATATAAGTACATATACAATAAAACTCATTTCATTTGCATGAAAGTTGTGTGCATGGTTTAAAAAAAACATAGAAGACCATCACAATCGTTTAAAACATTGCTAAGAGGCTTTTGTAAATCAAAGAAAATAAATATTATGAAAACTTGATAACACTTCGTCACTCTTTGCTTAAGATATCCCCCATTGACCTTTAGGGACTGCTTAACCTCCCTTTCCATCCTAGTCTCTCTGTTTAGTGATAAGCCTTCACTCAAGCTTTAGTTAGGTATTAAATTGTTCAAAATGTTTAAGTGTTAAAAACGTTTAATCATTAATCAATACATGTTTTTACTCCATATTGTTTTGTGAAAGTATAGACTTTTTTCTTGAAGACATTTACTGACTTATCAGAATCAATAAGTGTCCAAACCAGCTAATGGCATTGTGTAAAGAGACTTTGAATTTTTATTTTTATTTTTTTTTTTTGCTTAAAATAAAGTTTCAATGATTTTCAAATAATTTAATGTGGCATTCACTTAAAAATATATATGATGTGATATATTCGGTATGAAATATGATGTGTGTAGCACCTTGAGCATTGTTGCCTTGCAGCAAGAAGGTTGTAGGTTCAGACAAATATGGATGGCAGAACTATAATGTAAAAGTTGTGTTAAAATGCATTCAAATGTGACTTTAGGTCTTATGACAGTGCAAAGACATGTGATCATCAATTGTTCCTTTTGTCATATGTTTAATTTGTAGTGTAATTTACGGTGTCTATATTAAACCTTGAGACTTTACGTACAAACCAAGTTCAAGCATGCAAAACAAATCTGAAGATTTACCACAGGTTAAAATTAATTTCTCAGTTTTCCTGCTTTTATCTGCCTTACTGAATTGCTGTTTTATGATGTTATATTCAGTAAGTATTTTACTTGATTTTATATACAGTGTTTGTGTCCTGGAATAAATAAAACACATTTTCAATGATGTTTTATGCTGCAGGATTTTCAAATGATAACTGAGAGGGAGATTCACTCTAGGCACCAGATTCTGTTATATATTTAGTACCGAGTGGAAAGAACATTAAAAGCCATCTGGTATATGAAAGCTGTAATTATCTAGGAGCCAGCGGAATATTCTTAACTCAAGAAAATAATGGGTTATTCCTACTCTCTTCTCTATTTGAAAATCATGTAACATGTGACAATACTGTTTAAAAGAAACTTCAACGATGTTGAATAAAGGAACCCTCAGTTATACCTTGTACAAAAAAAAAGAAAAGAAAGAAATACACTTTTGTGAATCCTCGCCCTCTGACTGTCTTCTGTAACTTCCAGAAACAGCGTGCTTCGTGCACCGCTGTGGTCCCGGCAGGAAATAAATCAGCCAAGGAGCCGCCTGAGACCAAACACTGCAAGGACCTCTGGAGCCTGGAGGCGTGTGGGAGGTGTACGCTAAACTCACGGGCCACAGTCTGCTTGTTACTTCCAGGTCAAGTAAGAAAACAGACAATTTGCTCAACAAACAGATGTGCACCCTAACTCACGATCCCTCACGCATACTTTAGAGTTTAACCTGAGCATTGCTCATGTTTGCATGATCAGGCTTTCTGAGAAGAGAGCTTGAGTTACCATATAATGTGTCCTGACCCTTTATTTATTTGAAGCTTGCAAAATGATTCTGTCACTTGGAGCCATTTTGAAACCCAAAAAGGTGTCATTTTACACATATTTACCATATATCACACTCACATGTGGGACTTTTTTAACCTTAAATAGACTTTTTTGAAGGGCTTCTTGTTGACAAAAGCAAAAATAAAAAGTTTTCTTAGTGATTGAGCTGTTTTATATTTCACAACCACAAATTTACAAATGTTTTGTTTAGATTTTATATCATAGACTAACAGAATTTTACCCATAACGACGGAGTAGAAAGGATCAATCAGTTGCCCCCAGAAGTTACAGTCGTAATGGTGCCGAATTAAATTTTACTGTAAATCGTTTTTTTTTATTGTGAAGGTAGTTTGTTGGAGAACATTTGCAAATAAACAGGATCATGAAGACCAAGGGGCTCAATGACAGATCAGGGGGTAAAGTTGCGGAGACGTTTAAAGCCGGGTTAGGTTATGTAACCTAAAAAATTATGATGCACAGCAGCAATGGCAAAAAAATATATATAATGTATAAAAGACGCAGCCAATAGATCAATGCAACTCTGGAGAAGCTGTAGAAATTCAAAGTTCAGGTGGGAAAATGTGTTGATGGAAAAAACCAACGCCATAGCGTCATGGTAAAAAGGCAAGTGATAAGAAGGTGATAAGAAATCCTGCTCAAAGTTTACCAAAAACTATCTTTAGGACACAGAAACCATTTGTTAGAAGTTGTTCTAATTAGATTAGACCAATCTTCAGGGTTTTTTTCATGTATACCAACAATGCACATCGCTGCCACCATAACAACATCATGGAATGGGAGGACTTCCTTATATCATCAATGAAAAGGGATTTACTGGATAAATGTAAAAAAAAAATAGATTAAAGTTTATTAGTGGTTTTACGGCACTAACTTTGAAGTTATGCTTGAGATAAAGAGGGCTGAATGTTGACCTAAATTAAAGTCTAGTTATTAATTTATTTTAGGGAGCTAAATAAATAGTTTCATGTTTGGTTGTCACACATCTGATTTACCCGAGCAGAAATGTCTAAAGTTTAGATGACTTGCTTGAGCTTATGCATCTATCTTTACCAACACAAACGCATCTCTGTCCTGTTTTTGCTGCCACAATTGCTCATCAGCTAATTGGTAATAGTTATTTTTTTTCTCTATACAAGGACAAGCTTGCCTCACTTAACTGAAAAATATAGCTTTGTTCACCTCACAAATCTGGCTTGGCTAACAATTTGAACAACTAATTAAATCTTATGCAAAGTTGGAGTGGAATTATTCATAAGACCATAAATGCTGCCAAATGATTATATTTTTCTGTAAACCGTTGAAGCAGATTTAGCATTTGTGTTGATTGTGCAATATTACAGACCCGCATTGTTTCTGCTAAACAATGTGCTTCTGTATAGTCACTGTTTGTATTTATCCTGCATAGCTGCAGCATTTCGTGCTCACAACTTGTTCCCTCCACAAAAAAAAAATGCGAATTAGGTTTATCCTCATTAAAATGCTGAATTTAAGACTGTCTGGAAAGAAACAAAAAAAATCCTCAATAAGACTGTTCAATCCAAGTCTTTTCAGGTTTAGAACCAAGCAGCTAATGCGGGCCTACAATGCACAGGGACTGCTGGATTAATTCAATATCTCCTGAGGTTTTTGCATGAAAGGCACTGCAGTGATTTGCAGCTATCTGCAGCTGTGTAAAGTATTTACTGTTTGCATGAGAGATGGAAGCTAAAACCTTCCCAGCACAGAACTACTGTAGTGGATGCATACCAAACTCAGGCCAGATAAGATTATGAGTCATTGAAAGAGGTTCAAAACACCCGGCTCTTCCTCGCCTGTACCAATAGCTCCTTTCAGGGATATCTCTACTTGGCCTCCTATCAAGACAGGAAGCACCCAGCAAAGAGAGACAAGAGCAGCTCTGCTTCCACCAGCTTCTCCCTGTGCTGGGAAAATCCGCTAATAGGAAGTGCATCTTGGAAATGGGAAAATTTTAAGTTGGTGTGACTTCACATGAAAGCTCAGTATGACCGTTCTAACTTATGTGCTATAGTCCCTGGATGCAGAGAGCAGGTAAATAACGTCAGAGGACGAAGACCAGAGCTCCGAGCAGTGGGAGGACTTCATGGGAGAGTGTCAGCATGTTGTTTTCACTCGGAGTGAGAAGAAGCAGACGTGACACTTGATGTGTTTTCGTAGTCTCTGTTGAGTGTTTCTCACATCAACACGAAGCAAAAACGGTTTTAGTATCGGAGAAGACTTAAAAATACTGCAACTTATAGCCCCTTAAAACAGTAATAATGTAAATGATACATTTTATTTAGCAAATTCACAAGTTACAAGGACTTGAAAAGCTGTAACTGCCTTAACACAAATGCATGCCAGACACTTCAGATTTGAATTTGATTTTTTTTTTTAAAGGAAACCATATTCACTTACCCATCATGCTTTACATGAAGTTTTATGGCATAGAAAATGCTGATAAAATCATACTGTTGTTTGATGTTTTTGGTTCTAACAGGTCGATTTGTGGACAAGTTTAAGAGCTGCAAATACCTTGCAAAGAACAGAACTAGCAAAAAATATGAAAGCACTGACTAGAGCTTTCCAGCTGCCTTTTAGTTTGCACGCTCAATTCTGACGTAATGCAGATCTTTCATGTGACACAGCCTTAGCTGAGCAAACAGAGACTGTCATGTTGTTCCAAGGCTGATCCTGTATTAGTAATCTTTGAGCTTGCAAAAAAAAAAAGACGATCAGGACATGAAATGAAACTTCCAGTGACTATGCAGTTGTGTTCAACCCAAATGTTTAAGCTAAATCACATCAGGGAATAAGACAGGAAAAGAGTGCAAGGGATTTGGAGTTAGATGGGTCAGGAAGTAGTTAAAGGAGGAAAGCCACCCACTCCAGCCACAACCTGACTCAAGTGGTTTTGTGTACAGATGTAAGAGACATATCACTCTGGGATTCCACCACAATCTGCTCCTTGATTCTCAATTTAACCAGAGTCGCCTGGGAAGAAGCACCCAAAGTTGAGACAGCAACTCTTTTCGACTGCAGTCACAGTCTTATTGTATTGCATTTTCTATTACGTATTGTAAGCTCATAAAAAAACAAAAACATGCAGCCATCCCAATCATAACATTCTGTACAACCCTAAAGAACACTTTGACACTTCAGCTGCAAGACGAATATCACTCAGGTTGTTGTGAATGTCACACTTACAACATCAGTTACAGTCATGGGAAAAAGACAACACTATGTGGAACCACCTACAAAAATAGAAGTGGTCATTTCCCTTTGCCTCTATCAGAATCCCACATCTTTGCAGAGAACATTTGAACCACATCAGTTTTAAGGTTTACTTCAATCAGGTTGGGGTATAAACTTTGTCGATACCAGTGTAGTAAAAAATAATACTTATTTTTTGCCATTCTGTGGTAGATTATTAATCCTGACCAAATCCTTTTTTTCATGAATTTGTGTGCTTACATGTTTTTTTGGGGGGGTTCTCGTTGGGATTTTCAGGCTTCCTACCACATTCCAAATTGATAAATTGGTCCAAATGTAATTTGTCTGATATGACTCTGTATTATCTTGTGAATGACTGATACCATTTTCAAGATGAGTTTTTTTATATAAAATCCCATTAAAATGAAAATGTCTGAGTTTTTCTACCGTTATAAGAGTGAGTGTTAAAAAAATGCATTAATACTTCTAGAAAGAGAAAAGTTGGAGAAAAGCTGTTCTATTTTTCTTGAGACGTGTGGTGTGATCTTGGCTGGCTGACGGTGGTACGTATCGACGTCCTTTCCTGTTGTTGCTCCATGTGTCTGTTAGCGTCTGTTAGCTCCGCGCCCTCTCTTATTAGTCCGGATTCTCTGTACTGAGACGTTTCTAAACTCACCTTCACGTTAATCACACGTTTATGTTGCTTCACTGATGTTTTTAGAAACTGTAATTGTTCTAAATTGACTTTTTTTTGTGTCGTGAGCACTCTCTAGCTTAGTTAGCTTAGCTTCTAGCGGTACTATGGCTTCTCCCTCTGTTTCTCTTCTTTCCTGCTCTGTGTGTCAGATGTTTAGTTATTCCTCTGCCTCCTTTAGAGATAATGGTACGTGCATTAAATGTAGCATTTTTTTAGCTTTGGAGGCGAGGGTGTGTGCTCTGTGCTATTGAAACACAAGCAGATAGCCAAGGCCCATTAGCTAGCGTGGAGCCAACAAGAACAGGTTGCCGTAGTGATCCCCCAGCAGTTCCCACGCAGCTGGGAAATCAGCCTGGCTGGGTGACTGTACGCAGAAAGCATAGTCCCAGAACCCAGCCTTTGGCTCACCACCAACCTGTTAACGTTTCAAACCGATTTTCCCCACTCAGCGATACACCCGCGATACACGTTGCTTTAGAGAAACCAGCAACCATAGTCAAATGTTTGCCACAGGGCCAGAACAGGCGACATAAAATCATACCTCAAACTGCTGGCTAAGGATAAACGTAAATACAGTAAGATTGTTATTCACGCTGGCGTTAATGACACCCGGTTATGCCAATCGGAGGTCACTAAAATTTGTGTTGCTTCGGTGTGTGAGTTTGCAAAAACAATGTTGGACTCTGTAGTTTTCTCTGGTCCCCTGCCTGATCGGACCAGTGACGACATGTTTAGTCGCATGTTGTCATTAAACCGTTGGTTATCTAGGTGGTGTCCAGAAAACGGTGTGGGTTACATTGGTAATTGGAAAACCTTTTGGGGAAAACCTGGTCTGATCCGGAGAGACGGCATACATCCAACTTTGGAGGGAGCCGCTCTTCTTTCTAGAAATATGGCCGAATTTGTGGCTTGTGTCTATTCTAGTTCTGTTAGATCTTAGTGCTGCTTTTGACACAATCAATCACAATATCCTCATTGAAAGGCTCGAACACACTATGGGGATCAAGAGAATAGCACTAGGCTGGATTAAATCGTATGTGTCTGATAGATTCCAGTTTGTTCATCTAAATGACAAATCTTCTCCGCATTGTAAGGTTACTTGTGGAGTACCACAGGGTTCTGTACTTGGCCCAATTCTATTTACTATATACATGCTCCCTATTGGTAAAATCATCAGACAGCATGGTGTTAATTTCCACTGTAATGCTGATGATACACAACTGTATTTATCTATAAATCCTGATGAATCCAGTCAGTTTGTTAGATTACAGGCATGTCTAGAAAACATAAAAATGTGGATGACTTTAAACTTTCTGCTCTTGAACTCTGAAAAGACAGAAGTTGTTATCTTTGGACCAGAACCTCTAAAAAAAGAAATTACTTAGTCAGCCACTTGACCTGGATAGAATCAGGTTGGCATCTGGTGACAATGTAAAGAACCTTGGTGTTATTTTTGATCAGGAAATGTCTTTCAAGTCTCATATAAAACAGGTCTGTAAGATTTCCTTCTTTCATTTTAGGAATATAGCGAAAATTTGAAATATTCTCTCTAGGAGAAATGGTGAAAAGCTAGTCCGTGCATTTGTTACTTCAAAGCTGGACTATTGTAACTCTTTATTAGCAGGAAGTTCACAAAATGCAATTAAAAGTCTACAGTTGATCCAAAATGCTGCAGCAAGAGTTCTGATGAAACTTAAAAAGAAAGATCATATCTCCCCCAATTTTAGCTTCCCTTCATTGGCTCCCTGTCAAACTTAGAATAGATTTTAAGATTCTTCTTTTGACATATAAAGCCCTCACTAATAAAACTCTATCGTATATCAGAGATCTGATTACTCCTTATGTCCCTAACAGAGCACTTCGCTCTCAGACTGCAGGTTTACTGGTGGTTTCTAGAATCTCTAAAAGCAGAATGGGAGGAAGATCTTTCAGTTATCAGGCTCCTCTCCTGTGGAACCAGCTTTAGTCCGTGAGGCAGACACCCTGTCTAGTTTCAAATCTAGGCTTAAAACCTTCCTGTTTGATAAGGTTTATAGTTAGGAAGAGGTAGAGAAGACAGCCTAATCCAGTTGGGGAGGAAATCAGGCTTGACAGACGGTTCTCCTTTGCTCTACCTTCTTCATCTCTCACTCTATAGGGTTAAGTTATTTAGGTTTTTCTATAGTTATGCTGCTATAGGCTTAGATTGCTGGAGGACAACTTAGTTACTACTTAGTTACCGTTATTTCAACCTTGTTAACATTTTGTTTTCTCTTAGTGTTCTTCTCTCGATAGTAACCACACCTGGGCTGGCGTTCAGTTAGCTGAGACAGCTTCTTGGATGAGAACATGGGCTGAGATGCTTCCAGTGACGCTCTACAACTGCTGCTATAAACTCTATTATTTCAGTATCCTGTGCATCTAATTTAGTTTTCTGTCTTTTCAAACCCCAAGTCGTTCGTGGGAGATGGCTGCTTGTACTGAGCTTGGTTCTACTGGAGGTTTCTTCCTGTTAAAGGGGAGTTTTTCCTCTCCACTGTCGCTGCATGCATGCTCAGTATGAGGGATTGCTGTAAAGTCAACGACAACACAAGACATTGTTTTGGTCTGCTGATTCCAGAGGAGTGAATGCTGCAAGTCAATGACTCGATGCAATCTGCTGGGGTTCCTTAGATTGGAAACTTTTTAAACTGATTTGTTATGATGTATCTTTGATTTTAATTGATTTTCTGTGAAGTGCCTTGAGAAGACACCTGTTGTAAATTGGCGCTATATAAATAAACTGATACTTGATTCTAGTTAAAAATACATGAATGTGTACAAGACTTCAGACCTAAAGTTTAAAAAGTATAACATTTGAATTTAGACGATATGTCCACTGAAACCTCACAAAAAATAACCTCCTTAAAGATCATACCTCAAACATTGTAGTTTTCATCTCTTTTAAGAGTATTTTTATTATTTCTGTCTAAAAACAGAATAAAATAATCTCATTAGTTAAGGTGTTTTCATATATTTTAGGTGAGATAGTAACCTTTGCATGTATAATTCTTGAGTTTTAGTATTGCGTCATCTTTGCGTTGCATGTTATTATTCTTTCCCTCCATTCTCTAGAGTTTAAAGGGAACAGCAAAAGAGTCCTTAAGACATTAGTATAATAGAAAACAAAGAGAAACGTCATCCCTGTGGGAGAAAAAGGTTATTTTAATTTTCTTTTTTTGGGTGAAATTAACCCAAGGAGTTAAGCTCATACGTACCATGGTTTTGATTTAAGCACTTGGTTTCTTTTCCTGTTTTCCTGTCTCGGTGCACCTGACGGATCATTCAGCAAACGTTCTGTCTGTCCCCAGGTTGTATTTCCAAGATGATAAAACCCTCCCTCCCATGTACAATAAGCTAAGATAAGAACTGCTGATTACATTGGGTAGAAAGGAGTGTGTCCACACTAAGAAACAGTTCAGAGCCCGGGTGGTGCAAACACATTTGTGTTTTAAATATTTTAAACATCCAGTTAAGTTAATAACAATTTTATGTTTAATATAAATAAAGGTTTAAAAGTCTTTGGTTGATTTCTTGATTCGCAGTGAAAAAGTGACAAGATCTAAAAATGTTCCTGAAGTACTTTTCATAAATTGATTGGCTGCCAGGAGCAATTCTGTGCGTCATCAGAGCATCAAGTAGGAACCAGGAAACTAATTAAACACATAAGCTAAGGTTATAAATTGCAATGCTAAATAAAATAAAATAAAAAAATTGCAGCACTATTGTCGTAAAACCACAATGTATCATCACTCTGCTGTGCCACAAAGTCACCAAAAAGCCTGGGAAAAGTTAAACATCCCAGTGCCAGCTAACGACAAATAAATCACCTTTTTTGACAGAAAAACATCAAACTCGGCTTTACATTTTTTTTTTGTTAAGTATGGAGCTTGCTAGCATAATGCTGTGGTAAACCCACATGTTTACATAACTTGCACGTTGCGGTAAACATGGATCAGGAAAAAAAAAACGTCTGACAACTTTTAAACTCCCACCACCCACACTGTCTCACAAAGGCAGGATGCGGTTGAAAAACACAACTGGACGCGGGTTGCAGGTCCTTCTTCTCTCCCCACCAGCTCCATTCCTTGTGGCTGACTGGTTCCAGTCTAGCGTTTCATACACACACACAAAACCCACACATTGTTTGTTTTACCCGTTGCCTTAGTGATCATGGCATCTCTCGTCGCTTGACCTGAACAGATGCTACGGGGGCAGTGCCGGGCAAAGCTTAATGTGCATTACCTCTGGAGATTAGAGAGGATTAGAAATATTGCCGTCTTGTAGAATGGAAATTTGCTTTAGCAAATAAGTGATGTGAGGTGTTTTTGATACGCTGTGTCAGCTGCGCAAAAGAAGAGCTGTCGGCTGCGTTAGTCCCATAATTAGGGTCAAAATCAGGACACTTTTCAGGGGTGAAGGTTTAACAGAGAATGCTACCAACGTGGATCGACCTGAGCCAGAGGGAAGAGGCCTCACAGCTGAATACTGTTTGTTCCTGGATCAGCAGGGTGTTTCTTTCCCACCCTGTTAACTATACGATAGGGAGAGGGACATATTACTGCTGTTTGATTGTTTTACAACTCGTTGGCACCAGACGGTCTGCCTCAGGTATGACCTCCGTGTGTGCGTTTAGCACATCTTAAAGACAAACTTCACTATTTGGAAGAGACAGCCAGGAGCTTTACAGGTAGATGTGGTGCGGACATAAAACAGGCTACTGTTCTGACAGCAAACCATAAAACTACATGTGGCTTTTTGCAAAAAACAAACAAAACCAAATAATGGAAGGCCTTTAACCACGGAAAAATCGCAAATCTCATGAAGTTAATCTGTTTCAAAGAGTGGTTCCTGCAGAGGAGTAAACCATCCGTCAGATAATCATAGTGGAACGCCAAGGGTTTGTCATCTCGGACTGGTTTGACCTGATCTGTCAGTCGAGCACAAAGGGTGGGGTTTAACCCTGGCCTGTCTGAGCAGAAGGAGTTTTTGAAAATGATCCTACATCTTCCTTTAAAAGTAGAAATTAATAGATAATTCATTTTACTTCTTATTACTTACTGACACCGTAAATTGGAATCAAACATATTATATTTGTTCTTGCTGTGTGCTTGTTCTGGGTTCTGTGGGATGATGCATGATAAAAGCTTAAAGTATGATTTAAAAAGAGTACAATTTGTGGCATTGTGGTAAACCTTATTCTCACCATCTTCAATGCTTAAATTGGATTCTGCATGCACTCTTTGCAGGAAGAGAAAAAAACAGGTTGATATGTTGTGCAAAGACTTGGCACTGAGTTTGCAGCTTGTGCCAACTCATTTAACGAAGTGTGTGCAAAAGGTTTGCTAAATGCCAGAACAGTTATGTTGTGTTTAACTTGACATGCACGCTCACAAGCATTTAAAGCAATCTATAAAGTGTTTCAATTTATATAGTATTTTCAATAAATGCATGTCTAATAAAATGGTCTTTTCTGCAAGTGAATTAGCAAACCAATTCAAATTGGAGAACAGGAAAGTAAGGATTTATGGCAGTGGGTCGCTGCAAGGTTACCTTAGTGTTTTACAGAACAAAACCCATAAACTGATCCTAAACCAACCCTACACCTCACTCTCCTCCATCATATTTCATCACCATGATGGGCTTCTAACCTCTGGAGTCGAGTGCACATATTTCCATCACCTGCGTGAACCCGGCAGACTGCATGTGTCATACAGCCGCAGTTTACGAACAGTCTGTCCCCGGTTAAAGGACACCGGAGCTATTCTGGCCTCCTCTTCTCTTGCACGCCATCCGGGTGTCCGGTCACATTGTGGAAGTCTGCAAGCCAGGGTCAAAAGGTCACATTCCTCCAGCTCTTTGGCATCCTGCCTTAGGGTTCAAGTAGTGTTGTTGGGGGTATGTTTGTATGGAACTAGTGTGCGCAATGAGTTGTTTGCTTTACATGCCACAAACTGCATTCATGTGTTTGAACGATTGCTGCTTGGATTTGCACCAGCAGCACTAAGAATGGTTGAGAAAGAGCAGAAAAAGAAGCCCTTCACATATGGTAGGGATCAAAACTTCTTTTTTTTATAAGAAGACGTGCTATAGAGGAATGTGATCAATGCAGACAATTAAAAGCCTTGGTTGGCTGGGAGTGCAATATGAACCTACTTTTTGCTTGGGGGGGGGGGGGGGGGGG
>JAVLVB010000698.1:149224-213063 GCA_032876305.1 Orestias chungarensis | reverse complement strand
GGTTGGCCCGATAGGCAAATTGCAGGGGGTCTAGCAGGGGGTCCGTGATTTCCTTAATGTGGTTGAGAACCAGTCTTTCAAAGGACTTCATGACCACAGAGGTCAGGGCAACAGGTCTGTAGTCATTTAGTCCTGTGGTAGTTGTCTTTGTAGGAATGGGTATTATTGTGGAGCTTTTAAAACAGGACGGAACAACACACAGCTCCAGTGATCTGTTGAAGATCTCAGTAAAGACAGGTGCAAGCTGGTCTGAACAGGTCCTCAGGCAGAAGGGAGAGATTCCATCAGGAGCTGTGGCCTTGTTGACTTTCTGTTTTTTTTAAAGTCTCAGCACGTCTTCCTCGCAGATCTTCAGGGTAGGCTGGATGGGTGGCTGATAGTCAGATGTGTGTGAAGCAGTGTTGGATGGGAGATCTTTGCTGGGCTGTTCAAACCTGCAGTAAAATCTGTTAAGGTCGTCGGCCAGTTGACGATCTCCCATTGTCTGTTTAGGTGGCCTTTTGAGACACCTCCAGGCAGTTGATGGCTCGTTACTGGACATCATGCTGCTTAGCTTGTTGGAGTAGTTCTTCTTTGCAGCTTTGATATCTTTAGTTAGGGTGTTCCTTGCCTGGTTTTACAGCGCCCGATCCCCACTTCTATATGCTATCTCCTTAGACCGGCGCAGCTGTTTCAATTTGGCATTAAACCAGGGCTTGTCATTTGACATGCTGGCCTTTGTTTTCTGACGTGTTTGTGTCTCTGTGGTTCGGTTGGGGTTTCTCCTAATTGCTCTTTGTTCGTATACCGTCACCTGTTTAACATTGAAAAATTATATTATACATTATAATTATAGTTATTATAATTGAATGTGTTTACTTCCTTTAAGACACCTTAGGATACTTTAGAAAACATGTTACAAGCACAGTTTAGTTTATTCGCCAATAAAAGGGATTTATGAAAAAGTAGCATCCTTTCTACACTTGAATTTTCAAAAATCTGTGTAGAAGCTTTCTGGAAATCATAGGAAAGTACTTTTGGCAACGTAGGTCATCGTGTCTCCGCACTCTTAAAAAAGTGGTAACACAGAGTTACGTAAAAAAGTTGTGTTTCCCATTTGTAACATCACACCTTATTGCCAATAAAACCTATGTATCCATTACTGCTGCATCCATTTTTTCCTGTAGATCTAGGATCTTAAAGGTTTTTGTCTAGAAAGAATTAAGCATTTTTTGTTCTCAATTTGTCAAAAACAAGGACAGCAAGCTTTGAAATGCATTATTTAGAATTGTAGGCAATAATTCAAATAATGCAGACACAAAAACTGGAAAGAAAATGTTAGGTGTGATAGAGTAAGTGCACATTATTAAGGGAGCTTTGAAACCATAGTTTTTTCAAGTTCTTTATTTTGAGTTGCTGTCGTGAGTAGATTTCCAAATGGTTGTACAAGGCAAGGCCACACAAAGTTGTACTGAATTCATTTGTCCTCAAATGTCACAAGAATTTGCACAGCAGGGACAACACCATTCATTTGCTCAAAGTGATAAATACCTGAATCAATCACTGAGGTGATGTCACAGTTCAAGGCCTTTGGTCATTCTTTGACTAGTTCTTCTTCTTTGTATTTCTCTGCAACTCCTGCATCTGCTGGTTGCTTTGTTTTTCTGTCGTAACCCATTTCAATTGGTAAGTTAGTGCATAACATTTTACTCCTGTTTATCCAGATTATCCAACAGGCTCATAAAACGTTCACGGCTTTTTCCCCATAGGCTGCCTTGAGTCAGTCAAGCAGTGCTGTGTAGGCAGCAGAGCAGATTGGCACAAACTTAACATAGCACTTTTGAGAGCCATGCACTAAAGCCTATTTTGCCCTCACCTGGGGGCCATTTAATAGAGAAAGCAAACACTGGCTCTAGAGCTAACACACTTCCAAGAATCTGGTTAATTTGTATAAGATTTAGGTTCCGTTTTATTAACTAAGTGATATTGATAGGGAATTCCTCCAACTAAGGATAACTTGTGCAGAATATGTTTATAATGGCAAGAAAGAAAGCAAACATGTGTGGTTGATTAACTGGATGTAAAAAATAATATAAATGAGCTATGCCACATTCAATATGTCTCTGAACATGTGGCTCAACTACAGTTGCAACACTCTTTCAAGCTGCACATGCACAAAAGGCACATGTGTTACTGACACGAAGTAAAACAAGTTTTTCTGCTGAAATGGGGTGAGGATAGGTTCTGTATTTAACTCTTCAAGGTGAGGTAAGAATCTCCTGCAGTCAGAGCTGGTGAACAACAGCTGCTTCAACTCTGACCAGACTCCTGCATGTTTCTAGCATGAACTCTCAACATTCCCACATTTCCTCTGCAGTATCGCAGGGCCGAACAGAACAGATGGTGCGGTTTAGGGCTTGCTGCTTGTATGGCTTCAGAAACTTGTTGGCTTCCTGGACGTCCTCGCTATGCACTGAGAGGCTGGCTAATAATTTGTCAGCCCCTGTGGGGTATGAGGCCAGCATGTCAACAAAAGGCCCAGTGTTTCCCAGGCCAGCTAAGAAGATTAGAGTGATCCGGCTACTCTGCAGGCAGCGAGGGTGTGTGTATGTGAATGTGATTTGTGTGTGTGCGCACGCGAGTGTGTGTGAGAGAAGGTGTTCGGGTGCAGGGAAAGGGTGAGAAAGGATACAAGTGGGAGTGGGTGGTATTCCTAGGTCTCTCTAAAGGAGGGAGTAGCTCCCAGTGCTAGGGGGCAAAAGGGGGACTAGTGGTGCACAACTTTGACATTCACAGTTTTAGGCACGAAGGTACAACAGCATGCAAATATACAGAACAGCCTATTCATTTCATAAAGATGTTATTGTTTTTGTTTTGTTTTTGCTTTTTTACATCGATGCAAACCATGCTTAAGCTACTTTAAACCAACTGGTGTTGCGCAACAGTGTTGCTTTGCTGGCGATAAGGTTTTATCCCTGGAATGCTACAGAAAAACACAGAAAACAGGGTGTCCGGCTAACAGGACAAAACATGCAGCTCTTCAGTGTTTTGTGACAAATGAATGACACAATTCTATTGGTTTTTATGCTGCCTGACTCCATAGAACTGTACCTAATGTACTGTACCTGCTGCCCACACAACTGCAGAGGAACAACTCCCTGTTTAGTCCATCACAAGCAACACATTGCTTTTCATTTTCAACCCTCAGGCCTCCTAGCTAAACTAACAATTCAAAAAGTTTGTACGCTGTGACTCAAGCTGATGAAGTGCACACATCTGACATCTAGTGGTCAACCAGGGTAACTGTCTGCAGTTGCAGGTTTCAATCGACCTATCATGCAAAATTCTGCAAAACTTTAAGTAATATCTGTAATTTAAAAAGATTGAGCTAAAAAAAACAAATGATATCACTTGAATTTTGATTATGTTAATTAATGCAAAGTTGTTTCTTCATTTTTACAATGTGGTGACTGATCAGTGCAAATCTCTCCCGACATAAAACTAGAAACAACAAAGTCAGTGTTGAGTTGTCCCATTTCTTTTTTTACCTATTGGTGCAGTACACTGCAAAAGTATTCAAGCCCACTGTCTGATGTTTTTCAAGTTACAACCACCAATCTGAATGCTTTTTATTCAGGTTTAAAAAAAATATAAAACTGTGGCTGAATAGTGAAAGTACAAAAAAAATGTCTGATAAATATTTGACAGCCCTTATTAGCTGCTCTAACAGCTGGATTGCTTTTGAAGAATTTCCCTATAAGCTTTACACAAATAAGTGGCGACAGTTTATTCCATGTTCATTTGCAATCAACTTAAGTTCTGTAAGACTTGAGAAGATTCAAATGTGAACATAAGATATTAAGCGTTGTCACAAATTTTCAATTGAATTTAGGTTTAAACTTTAACTAGTCGATCATAACTTTTTATTATGCTTTGATCTAACCCATAGCATCCAAAATCACCTTTGGGCTCGATTGTCCAGCTGGAATGTCAACCTCCATCCTAACTCAGATTGTTTATACCCTGCATTGTACATTGACTGGACAGACAGCTCAAGCCGTGTGTCACTCCACCAACGCTGAATAGGTTACATGTCATCGGTCAAGAACAACATCTTCTCAACATCATACTGCCACTTCAATGTATCACCACAGGAAAAATAAGTTTAGGTAAATCTTCATTTTTGTCACCCATGCTAGTAACAATGAAGCGAAAAAGGTTTATTTTTTGTCACATCTGACCAGAGCATCTTCTCTATTATTGTCAGATATATTTAATGCATCACTAGTAGCTGTCCTGTCAACAGATTTTCCCACCTGACGTTTTGGCTGCCTCTCTGGTTAATAAACTCCTTGCTCCGTCTGTCAATTGTTGATGCCGTTTGACATATTTCCACTTCACAATTAGATGCTACTTTGTGCAGATTTTGAAAAAAACATACCTTGAGTGTTTTTGTAAACGGACAAAGTTTGGAAAAGTTCAAGCAGGAGAAGATTAGTAATAAATAACAGTGCAGATAGTATGGAAAAATTCAGTTATTGGGAAACAAAACAGTGCATTTGTGTGACGATCACAAACATCATCAATGAGAGTTTACCGTGACTGTGCCACACAACAAGGTACAGGTGAGGCCATGCTTCAGAGGCAAAGGAGTTCAAGCATAAACAAGATTCTGATCTAAATCCTCCATCTGCACACATCAGGAGAAGTTCTGTGCCAACACTAATCAAACACCACATCAAGGCAGGGACATGAGAGGGCTTTTGAATGTTTCTGTAAATAAAGTGATCGGGACTACTTATTGAAAGGATCAAACTTCAAAAATCAGCTCAAGACGCAAGAATGAGGCGTACGTTGGAAAAACGGAGAGGCGGCCCAAAAAGAAAAACACTTGATTTCATCACCAGTTGTCTTACGTCAAGATGACTAAGCAGATAGGCCACAGAATACCTCCCTTTATATTCAGGAACAAACCCTTCCTGTAACTGGCATGCCTTCAAATCAGGTCGGTTTACAAAGATTACATTAAAAAAAATTGTCATGGCAAATAAAAGTTATGAATGAAAGCTAGAGGAGTGCATACAAAAGTTGTGCGGTTGTGTTGCAGAGCTGCAACTTTTCAGGATTATTTCTTTCTCTTCTGTTTCTCTCATGAACCGACCACCAATCATTACTGTATGATAACTACCATGTTGTCAATAAGGATTTCCCAGTATTTACTTTGCATTGTGAGGTTTTTTCCACAATTTCTTAATCAAATGAGCAGCTCGCTTTCAACTTGTGATTCAGAGTAATTCTTTCAGTCATGTGAAGCAAATAGGAGAACACTCCCTGAGCTGATCCTGCTTAGGATTTTGCATGAAAGTGAGACTACAGAGGATCAGCATTCACAAAAACCCACTGCTTTCTTAGACTTTAATGCGATTAATGTCTGTCCTATTTGCCTTTGTCTTTCATACTGTCTCTCTAATCATTGGGCTTTTTTCCTCAGGGAGTGCTGCGTATGAGTGGTTTAAACGGAATCCATGCACCCTGATTTCCGCCATTTAATTTGGTTTTACTATTTATATTGGGATCATGCTCTTAGAGTGTCAGAGGAAGCTATTTTTTTTTACAACTTTGGATGTTTTAAACAATGTTAAGTAACTTTTTAACCTTCATTAAATATTTTTATAACTTTTGTGATTATATGTCGGCTTACAGCTCATTGATTGACCCCACTGTCATGGCCCATGGGGGTTGGTAGCGCTTTAACCGGCATTAAGCAACTTTGAGGAGAGTGGCAGGAACCCTCCCACACAAAACAACAAATGTGCTGACTGCTTTCCAGTATACGTCACTTATTTCAACATCATCATATGACATTGTTTCACCACAATTAGATTGATCACCTGATCGCTATTCATCCTTCAAGTAGTCACTGGAAACAGAAATGTACTTTAGTCCAACTGCAGGCGACTGGGGAGATCAGGATTTTACTACGCTATGCACTGGTCATCATGGGAAATGCAGTCATCCTTCATCAAAACACTAAAACTGTTGCCCACACTGGACGCCAAAATCAACCAAAACTGAATTGTCTTTAGAGTTACTTTAAAACCAAAGAACTCTTGTTACCTTAGCCTACATATATCTACTCCAGATTAACTAAGAATTTAGGCGAATTCAGGATTTTCAAATGGGGCCGTGTTAACAATGAAGAAAAGTTTATATTTTACCGGCTGTTAATAATTCTCCTGGATTCAGGAAGTTTTCATAAATATGGCTGACACTTCATTATAACATGTTACCATTTAAACGATGGGGCTCCACTGGGCTTGATTAAGGGTGCCAGGCAGACTGTGTGTGGTTTCTTAATTAAAGAACAAGTTCCCTGTTTTGCATTAAGAATTGATGCATTAAAAAATAATTATGATGGGCAGTTCATGTCTTGTTTTGTCAAACATCAATTATCTAATCGAATGTACAGCACTGGGAAAGACACAGATTAAGTTTTTTCAATTTAAAAAAGACGATTTTCCAGTCATTATCCAGATCTTCAACTCAAATCCTGAACCCACAAATGCATTTTCCTTATAAATGTATTCCCACCCAAAAAGGATTATTTAAATTTTGAAGACTTTTGCTTTTTTTTTTTTTACAGAAAACATGTTATTCATATCAAACACTTATAACTAACTACTATATTACACAATGTATGTCGTGACTATTTGTCCATTAAAGACTGAAACTTCTTTTAGTGGAACTTCCGTTGAATAAAACTTAAACAATCGTTTGATGCACAATGGTTTGAAAAAACTTTGCAATCTTAAGGTGGATGTATTACTAGTTTTGCAGGCAAACTAAGTGATACATGTTCATAGGATCCTCCCTGTCTCACCCTCTTCTCCCTCCTCTCTAAATGACTAATTGTGTTGACTGTTAAAAACAAAAACATGTTACCGCTACAGACAGCGTATTTACATTAGAAATACGCATAATCTAAGAGTAAATAGATAAAGAAATAAAGAAATGACTCCTACAATATACTCTAAAATGTAGCTACACATAAAGACCCTTGGTGTTATTTCTGATCAGGATGTGTCTTTTAAGTCCCATATAAAACAGGGTCCAAGATTTCCTTCTTTCACCTTAAGAATAAAGCAAAAATTAGAAATATTCTCTATAGGACTGATGCTGAAAAACTATTCCATGCATTTGTTACTTTAAGGCTGGACTATTGTAAGTTTTTATTAGCAGGAAGTTCACAAAATGTAATTAAAAGTCTTTAGTTGGTCCAAAACGATGCAGCAAGAGTTCTGATGAAACTTAAAAAGATAGACCATATCTCCCCTATTTTAGCTTCCCTTCATTGGCTCCCTGTCAAACTTAGAATAGATTTTAAGATTCTTCTTTTGACTTATAAAGCCCTCACTAATCAAGCTCCATCATAAATCAGAGATCTGATTACTCCTTATGTCCCTAACAGAGCACTTCGCTCTCAGACTGCAGGTTTACTGGTGGTTCCTCGAATCTCTAAAAACAGAATGGGAGGCTGATCTTTCAGTTATCAGGCTCCTCTCCTGTGGAACCAGCTTCCAGCTTTAGCTCGTGAGGCATTCACCCCTGTCTAGTTTCAAATCTAGGCTTAAAACCTAACTGTTTGATGAAGCTTGTAGTTAGTAAGAGGGAGAGAAGACAGCCTAATCCGGTTGGGTGAGGAACTCAGTCTAGGACAATCTGACCACTTCTCACTCTGGTACTTTCTTTCTTTGTCCAATCTGCTTAAGTTGCCGTAATTTAACCTTTTTAACCTTTTGTTTTCTCTTAGTGTTCTTCTCTCCAGAGTAGCCACACCTGGTCTGGCTTTTTGTTAGCTGAGACAGCTTCTTGGATGAGAACATGGGCTGAGATGCTGCCAGTGACGCTCTACAACTGCAGCTATAAACTCTTTTTTTCAGTATCCTCTGCATCTATTTTAGTTTTCTGTCTGTTCAAATCCCCAGTCAGTCGTGGCATACGGTTGCATGTACGGAGCCTGGTTCTGGTTCTGCTAGAGATTTTTTCCTCTCCACTGTCGCTACATGCATGTTCAGTATGAAGGAGTGCTGCAAAGTCAACGACAACACAAACCATTGTTAGATTGGAAACTTTTTCAAACTGATTTGTAATGATGTATCTATGATTTTAATTGATTTTCTTTTAAAGTACCCTAAGACAATATCTGTTGTAAATTGGTGCTATATAAATAAACTGATTCTTGATTCTTACTATGCTAAAACCATTTAAGAAGCAAATCTCATAGCTTCAAGTTAGCTTTCATCTTACTGATGCACAACTTCATTTGTTTTAACAGCACTTTTTCCAATTTTTTTCTTATCTTTATTTATCCAGGAAAATCTTACTTTAACAACAAGTATCATTTTCAATCGCCGCTAATTCTAAAGAAATGTTTCCCCAAATCCAGTCTATAATGTAGGCTCTATGCTTTTTTAATGTGACTTTTACAAATAAAACAAAATTGTGGGTAAATTCAATTCTGATCAAGGTTTAAAATAATAATCAGAACAAGAATTACAATTATTACACTTAATTAAAAGGTTGTCCATTTCTGTAATGATTCATAACTTATGTCATCATAATATTATTAATTAGTAAACATTATTACTAGGAAAAAAGCCTATTACTGACTTACATGTTGGAGGTTAAAGTAATTTGGTGCTTAGTGACATTAAATCAACTCAAATGAGAAGTTTAAGCGTGTAAACAGATTTTCATCCTATTGTTCATTCATAAGAACTTCATTAGATGTTTTAATCTTAAAAGTAGCGGAAGATAAGCCAGAAATTTGCATCAAATTTGGTGTCATGGTTTAATTTAAATGTTGATATAAGGTTGTTGTTTTTTACTTTTTGATTACTCAAGGTTGTATTTCCACTTGTCTTAATTTCTAATCAGGTTTGCAAAACATTGTGTCGCACAGGTATAAACAAATGCAGTTCAAACAAAATGTCAGGATTAAATGTAAAGAATGACAGAGCGGTGCACTCATCCTTGAGACAATCACTCTGGTTTAATATCTACTAAGAAACTCATTTGCAAGCACATTTGTCCAATGTAGGTTTAAGCAAATATCTTGGAGGGAAACATACATCAATGGATGAACACTTCATGCAAAACAATATGCAAAATCAACACCTTTGGTAAATACAGAACTTGACACAAAACATATCAACATGCCCTGAAAGATCAAAACAACCTAGTTTGTAACATTTATTTGGACATTATTACAATATATATACTTTTAGATTTCATACATAACAGTGGCAGCACTAACAAAAGGTGTATTTTTTTTAATATAAGGTCTGCCTCTGATAAATGCACACCTTTAGAAATATTTGCTGACAGCGGATGAGGTTTTCTTGTGAAAACAAGTTGGGGTAAGTAGGGTAAAGACATTTCCAGCATGAGCATCTCCTGACATATACCTACATCTAGGTGTGAACCACAGGGAAATGAAAGGAAAATAATTAGGAAGGATGACCTTCAACGGCTCAAAGACACATAAAAATAAGCAAATTTAAATTCCCTATCTCTTATTTGTAACATCTTCATGATATGAAAATGGGTTTTCAATTAACAAAAAAATGTAGACTGAACTTTTTTAGTCCATCCAAAATGTTGCACAAATCCAATATACTTAAGAATAAAAAAGTTGACAATTTTTAATTTGCAGAATTAAAAAGTGAAAACAATAAAAGTAACTTCTGCACTAAAATCAAAATCCATTTTCTGGGTCCCGCTCACTTGCAGATATTTTCTCTGTGCCCCTAATTTAGAGGTATTTAGTGATCAAAGTAGTTCTCCACAACACAAACTATAACAAAGTCTATGGAGCTTTTTGACTAAGAAAATGGTATGCATTTATAAATATTGTTGTAGACATTGGAAGGTTTGAGATTAACCTACGTTATGAAAGAAAAGAATTCCTATTTTATGAGCTTCTTTTGTGACTCAGCTTGTATGCTATGTGGTCCAGCAACACAAAAACAACTCATCCCTGGCAACGGATGTTTATAAAGCCAAAAAAACTCTCCTCTTATATTTACATCTATCCTTCCTCTCACAGAAAGTTGGATGAAAGTTTGGTATACGGCGTAATTACATTAGCATTTAGGGTTTTTTTTTAAAAGAAGTGGTTTTTATGGGGGTTTTTTTGTTGACATTGTGCATTTTTAACACATTCTTGTGTTTTGTTGTTAGTTGCTGTCTCTCTAATCATTGGGCTTTCCTGACTCCAGTGTTTCCCTCTTGTTTACTCGTCTTACCTTGAGTCATTTTCCCAAATCAGCCTTCCCAAGCTCTCATCAGTCATCTTCAGTAATCAGTCCTCCCAGTATATACATTAAAAGATCTATGTTTTCATGTCAGTCTTTTTCAGATTTACCTTTTGTCCACCATCTTATTGTTTTTTGTACTTCTGCCTATATTAGGGTTGTTACAATAAAAAGGTTATATTGTTTTTCTCTACATTGAAAAAAACTAGACAGCTGGATGTGCAATGGAATATGGCATCAAAATTAGCAAAATACTATTACTATAGACAGTTTTCTTTGTACTGTATAAGTACTTATCAGAGGAAATAATCAATTCAAGAATTGAGCATGGATTCATTAGAAATGTTGAAACTGAAAATCAACAGCAGCACCAATAGAATTGAATAAATTAGAATATCTCTTCCAATGAGTAAATCCAAATTTTTTTAAATAATAGCTTTTAAGGTATTAAACATCCTTTTTATTGAACTCACACTTTTGTGTTGCATTTTTTCTATTCTGATGTAATATTCTAACCTTAAATGTCATGTCAATTGAAATCTTTTCTAAATTAAGAGTTTAAAAACATCAGTCTGTTTGTGACTTATGTAGGCAATGTGTTTCAGTTATTGATTTGAGCAAGCTAAATAACTGGGCATTTCAGTCATTTCTAATTCATCAAATATTTCTGCATATGGCATTAAAGTCAAGTTGTAGCAAAAGGCTGTCAAATCCTTGTATCATAAAAGTTCTTTGTGGGATTTTTTTTTTCCAACAAATTGCATAAAGTTAAGCAATTTTCTTTTTTGCTCTGAAAACGAATTCCTGTTTGAAACAGTTTAAAAAAACAACACACAAACAAAAGTATGGTTAGCTGCAATACTCCACTTCTGAAAGTAAATCTGTGGGGCTTCTTTTTGGCACTCATTTTATTAATTCTGACTGCTGTACTGTCAAAGATAGTACATAAACAGGATGAATACACAACAACAACACAAATCCAATATAAAAAAGAAATGGGGTAAGAAAAATAATAACTATTGCACTTACATAATGTAATAAGGTGCGCTCATACCGAATGTCACACTGTGTCCAACGCCACAAGATGGAAACATGTGCCGTTTCCATCTTGGAAGGAAGTTCAGAGAGCGACTAGGCTGTATTTACTGAAAAAAGCAAGAAATGTGTCAGGAGATGTGCACTGACGAGGGTCGTTTTCAGTAGGGATGCACCGATACCGATATCGGGTCTCGGTCCGATACCGGGCATAAGTACTCTTAAACTCATACAATTGCCCCCGATACCACAACACCGATACCACCGATCCGCGGCGCTACTATTGGGCCTGGGTGGGCCTTATGGCCTGATCTCTGTGCCCGCAGGTCCGCCCGAGGAACCCATGAGCGAGCGCGCCTGAGATTCACACACACACGCCCACAACCATTGCTCCCCCAGACAGCTCCAAAGTAACTATATGTGTAATGGCGTAAGTACTCGGTATCGGTGAGTACTCAAATGCAAGTACTCGTACACTACTCATTTTGGAAAAAAGTGGTATCGCTGAATCCCTAGTTTTCAGCGATATTTTTGTCTCCCCCAAGCTGAGTTTGGCCTTCATTTGATTACTTGGAAAATCCACCAATGCGTCAAAGTCCATATAATTTAACTTTAGTTTAGAATAAATTTAACATTGAAAGGATTTACAGTTCTTAAATAAAGGTATCTTTGTGTTTTATCTAGTTTTATTTGCCTGGACCTCCTATAACTCCATACTAAATGGCTTCAGGGCAATTCACAGGAATTTGCATAAAGCCACACTTCTTAACATGCTGACACGTATGGGCTTTGTGTTCCTGTCCGTAGCTGCAGTCTCCAGCGTCTGCATTATGGCTTCACTTGTCTCTATGCTGTGCGCTGTCTGCTGGGCATTCAAGCCGTGCTGCAGCGTGAGCTCACCGGAGTGGTTCCAAAATATCTCTACAAACCTGTTCAGCTTGCCTGGAGATGTAAACCTTGGAGGACTTTTTCCAATTAACCAACAATCGAACAACATTAGTCTCATTACTGAACCAAACAGCATCAAGTGTGAAAGGTGATTTAATTAGCAGAAATCGTTTACATTTTTAGTTTTCCTCGGTTAAAATACATGTTTATACCTAACCTGCTTCTGATTTGTTCCACAGTTTGAATGAGCATGGACTTGGCCTTGCTCTGGTGATGAAATATGCTGTGGATGAGATCAATGTAAAACAGGATCTTCTACCTGGCGTCAAGTTAGGTTACAGAATATACGACAGCTGCAAGCACTCTTTCATTGTCGTGAAGCCAACCATTTCCTTCCTCACTGAAAAAAACAGCAATGCTCTTTCTGTGGAGTGTAATTACACAGACTATGAAACCGGCATATCAGCTGTTATTGGTCCACACTCCTCGGAAATGGTGTCAGTCATCGGAAAACTCCTGGGTTTCTTTCTGATGCCACAGGTTTGAATCCAAACTTATCCTGCCTTTACTTGGTTTCTTTTCCTGTCGACAAAAACAGCACAAAACGTAATAAATATTCATATGTCATGAAGTATTTTTGCATTTATGTGTTATTGAATACATTTTAAAGGACTGGCAAAATTATTTGTTTTCCAAAAAAAGTATCTACAAAGTGTCATTTGTGGCAACAAAGTCTCCTTGGCAAAGATCTAGCTATTCAGTCCATATTTGGAAGGTAATTAAACTGTCCACCTTGTACACCTAAATATTACAATTTATAAAAACAATTTAAAAAAACAAAAAAATATATAAAACATGTTAAGTCTAAATAATTTTCTTCTAAAACACTCTGACCATCGAGACTATTGTCGTGGAGGACAAAAGTAAAATATAAACATGTTCCATCCGTTCCATGCAACTGAACTATCTCCCTTTGTGATTGGGTTTTAGGAACATCCTCTTGTTTTCATGGACAATGATCTCTATAACTTTTAGCATATTTCATTGCATGAGGCAAAGTAAGTCAGTTATAACATTCATTAAGCTAATTTAGGCTTTAAATTTTATATTACCTATGAGTCCTTTAATAACACATTGAGGTACTATCTGAATCATTTTAATAATATTTTGTACTTTAAAAAATTTCCTTCGTCAGTTGGATTTGTCGTTATTTTTCCTATTTGTCCAAATGAAGATAAGAGGATTCATTGCCAAGAGGCAAAAAGAAGGCTGGGTGGATATTGATGGATATAGAGTTATCGAGAGATGGATATTGATCGTTCACATTTTATTTGAAAACATTTTTTTTTTTAGACCCCTGTTGACCAAAGTAAGGCAAAGATGTCAGGATTTGCCAAGAATGGGTAGATGCTTTTGATTTTAGGACACAGTATCAGATAAACCAGTTGGATGAGGGTTTGTTTTTTTCTTGTCTCCACCAAATAGTCATGTTTTAGGCTGTTTTTGCTCTACCAAGGTCTTCATGTTTTTGAAAAAAAATATTTTTTCAGTATTCTTCCAAACAAATGGGAATACCTAAATATTAGGTAATGTTTTTTCCCTGGTTGTGAGGAGGATGAACACAAAATAGAAATGTCTATTGTTCAACTAAATGTGACAAAATAACAGCTTCATCTTTACAATGACAAAAGGGTCATGGACTACTTTAAAGCATATTGGGAATTAATTCTCTAGTAAATTGTAAAATTAGACCTACTTCAAATATACTTCCTGTGTGCTAGCTTACTGGTACGATTGATTTTGTGTTTAGATTCAAAACTTGACCATTTGTGTGTAAAAATTTCAAAATATAGTCAGAGCTTTGAGTTATTTAAATGTTAAGGATAAAACTTTTGTCTAATACTACCTGTTTTGGTTAATACGTAAGTATTTTGTTTTATGTATTTCAGAACGTTTTATAATGTGCCCTTTTTTCCCTCCCAGATTAGCTACGGTGCCACCAGTGACCAATTCAGCGATAACCTTCTTTACCCGTCTTTTTTCCGCACCGTGCCGACTGACAAATGGCAAATAGAGGCCATGGCTCTCCTACTGAATAGGTTCAACTGGACCTGGGTTGCTGTGATAGGCAGTGAGGAGGAGTATGGACAAAGAGGCGTGCAGCAGTTCTCCAAGGTAGCGGAGAATATGTCTGTGTGTGTGGCCTATCAGGCACTGATCCCAGTGTACAATGACCCCACACCAGCGGTCCAAACCATCATTAACAACATCAAAATGACGCAGGTCAAAGTGGTTATTGTTTTCTCCCTCCCAGAACCGGCTGCATTCTTTTTTGAACAGGTTAGTGAAGGAGTAGTAAGAACTGAAAGAGTGCCACAATGTAATACATGAATAGATGTTAATGAGTTATTGTTATGTATTTTAAAAAGATTTTTTTAAAAAACTATTTCAAAAGTAACAGAATCTTACATTAACAAGTAAATAGATGTGAAATCCACTGATTTGTTTATAAATGTTGTAATGAAAGTGACATTTTTCCTATTTTAGGTCAGAATTGCAAAAAAAATAAGATAGATATTTTACCTTTTGTTTGTTTTTTACTGGTTTCTTTTATCACAAAATGTTCCCTTCTGAGATTAGTATAGCAACAAAAACATCTTTATCTGGTAGAGCCTACATGGTAAAGCTTAGTAATGCTGGAAAGAGCATCAGTAACGACTAATGAGTCGTTGAGTAAAATGATAGTCCTTAAAACTAACATACAACAACTAACTAGCTGAATGGTTTGCCAATAAAAAAAACATTGCAAATGAGAGAAATGACTCGGCCTCAGAACAGCAGCAGGCTGTGGGGGTATTCTGGAGCAGCAGAAATTAGTGCTCTTTAAAAATGTCATAAAATTATGAGGGAGGAAGCAATATTTGGAAATTACCGAAGTAAGAAACTACAACATTAACCAGGAGGTTAAACCCTATAGGCACAAAAGAGTCTCTCATTAGTAAAATTAGGAACAACACAATTAAGTCCTGATCTTAGTTACACAGAATATTTTTAGACAGAGTTGAAAAGGTGGTACCAGTTCTGTCAGGTTAAAATGGCTCAATGCTATTATTCTGGCATTATTAGTGTCAGGTTTTGCGATAAGGACTCGAGCAGAGGTGGGGTTACATGAGCAATAAATGATTTATTGAATGGATGAATATAGATCTGAACATAAACAGTGACAAAGGTAATGTGGAACGGAACAGGTAATAACACGGAATTAAACAGGAACGTAAACAGACGGATAATGGAGCGTACACGGAAACTACGGACCCTGAGAATAGCAATACAATTGAAATAAACAAACTCTCGGGGGAACGCAGGAATAGAAGATTACACAATAAACAAACTAAAACAACAACTAGCGATGCGAGTTGAACCGGAGGCAATCAAAGAAACAAACTATAAGAGACAAGCATCAAGGAGGGGTGCGAGGGAAACTGGAGACAATCTAAGAAACAAACACTGGACAAACAAGGAACAAACTAATGAGAAAAACACTGGTGGAGAGAGAATCAGCACAGAGAATCAAGCGAGCAGGGGGGGAAAGGCTTACTGTGAGACAGTGGGGAAACGGCAGGAGTTGGAGCTCAGAGACGAGGTAAGGTAACGGACAATCCAGCAGTGAATGAATGAATAATTGAAAAGGGCTTAAATACTGTGAAGCAGGAGTTGGAGCAGTGGAGGAGATAACCGGATGATTGAAAACAGCTGTGAATGATAATGAGTGAAGACACACACACACACACAGGAAGGAGAGAGAGCAAGGGAAAACTAGAGAACACAAACAAAAACTCAACCAGATAGAAAATAACTTAGAGAAAATAATAACAAATAGTAAAGATAATAATAATAAAACAAGACAACTATAGTAAACTAAACAAAGCAAAAACACAGATCATGACAATTATGCAACTAGAAATTATTTTGGTAATGCGATCTGAACTAGATGCTAAATAATGAACAGCTTGGTCTGATTCACACCAGAAAATGTATATCAACAAGAGCATTATTATTAACCTAATAAACTAAGTAAATATATGATATGGTGCAAAAAATTGTATATAAAAGTTTCAAATCTGAATCAATTAATTCATTGTGGCTCTCACAGAAAGCTTTGTGGCAGCAAAACTACATTTTTAAGGCACGTGCAGTTCAGTTTAAAGTGATCCCATTCTTTCTAATCCAGGTCATCGAGAACAACTTAACAGGCGTCTGGATCGCCAGCTCGAGCTGGGTTATCCACAACAAAGTGATTTCCATTCCTAACATCAAAAATGTTGGCACAATCATTGGTTTCATCGACAAACTGGGTACTCTGGATTTACTAACTGACTACACAGAAACACTCCTTACGAAAATTAGCCTTGAGAGGGAAAACAATACTTCTCCACCTGAAAAGTCTGGTAATCCAGACAACCCCTGCCCCCAATGCTGGAACCTGTCACCAGCTAACATCAGCTTGGTGAATGATCCAGGAGTGAAAAGATCTGGCTTTGCTGTGTATTCTGCCGTCTACAGCGCAGCACAAGCACTGCATTCGTTTCTGGAGTGTGATTCGGCTGCTTGTAAATGGGGACCAAACACAAAAATCTATCCCTGGAAGGTAATGTTTGTTGAAAGTTCAATTTAGTGTTCCTTTTTTAATTCTGCTTAAACATTTGAAGTATGTATGTACATTTTGCAGCTGTTGGAGGTCCTCAGGAATACGTCTGTTAACATAAGTGGCACGATTATAAAGTTCAATAAAAATGGCAACCCAAACATTGGGTACAGTTTGGTGGAGTGGATCTGGAATTCCTCAGACGTCAGATTCAAAGATTTGGGATATTACGATAAAGGCGTACTGTCCATTAATAAAAGCCTCTTTGAATGGTACACTAACAACTCAGAGGTAATTTTGGTTACTTTTTTAAAATTCATATATATGAAAAAATGCTCTTTTTTTTAATCAACCCATCTTTTGCAGGTTCCGCTGTCTACCTGCTCAGCGCAGTGTGCAGATGGCCAGGTTCGACGCGTCAAAGGCTTCCATTCCTGCTGCTATGACTGCATTGACTGTTTGCCTGGCACTTACCAACAAAACAAAGGTACTGTGGTTCCCCATGCTACTTTTGCATAGAGAAGTTAAATATTATAAAAGATGCAGTGATTTGCATTTCTACCACGACTATTTGTAAGAAATGTAGTGGGTTGTTTTTTTTATCAACGTTAGGTTTTAAAGTAATAAACTTTAATAATCTATCAAAAACCTAATTAAAGGTTGATTCATTCTCGACCCTTATTCTTTGTATATCTCATGATAAAACTTATTTAGCATTAATCAAAATTACACTTTAATTAAGGACTGTAAAAAAAGACAGCAGGAGCTAATATTTAATATAGTTTCTGTTGTTTCTGGTATAGTTTATTGTAGTTCTTCTCTTTGGATTTTGACACTGGTCACACTCTTAACCCTCTGCTAACATTTTTTTTATTAACAACTTTGAAAAAAAGCTGAGTTATTTTCTCGAACAGATTGATTGTAAATAAAACAAATATTTTTAATTTAAATATAGCTACTAAAATAGCTACATTATAAGTGTGTTAGATTAAAATTGGCTGAATTAACATATGTAGCCCTTGGAAATAGGATCCTTTGTATTGGTAAACATGTTTCAGCGTTTTTCATATGCCACATTGGTTATGGTTTTAGGCTAATTTGACATATTTCTCTTCTAGCTACTTCAGAACACAATCAAATGAATACATAAAATAAGGAATGGTGATGTAGATTCTGAGTGACCAAGCTTAACTAGAAGAAAACTGAACTTATTCTCTTGTTTCATGAAGATGTTTCACCCCTAAACTAAAACACTTCTTCAGTTCGGATCATGGTTTGGAAGTCAGATGCCGTAGTCAGAACAATCAAGTACTCAGCCTTGCCTCATCTTCTCAAGAGGTTTCACCACAATTCACTCCACTGGACATGTGACCAAAAAAAAGTACATGTCATCGAGGGAACCGTGCGGGTCGTCAAGCAACAACAACCCAAACATCGAACTGAATGGAGGGTTGGGTCAATGACTCAGGTGTCGTTATAGCCCATTAGCGGCTTTAATTAATGTGATTGTTTCTGACTACAATTTATAAGCCGTTTACTTCCAACCCATGTTCAAAACTAAAGAATTTGTTTTCTTTAAAGGTGAAACATCTGCAAGAAACAAAAGAATTACAGACACTTACGTCTTTAGGATTGTCCTTGCTGTAAAAGTCTCAAAACTGAGCATGTTCTGGGGATGGAGTCAACACGGGATGCTAGTCGCCCAATCAGAGACAAACTTTAAAGAAACATGAAGCCATGTTGCATTATATAACCAAGGAAGAACAGTTTCTGTGGTTATTTCAACCACACTTTTAGACTAGAGAAAAAAACAACTATACATTTCTCTAAGTGAAGATAAAATCATCCTTAGACTGGAGATTTTTGCACATTTTAAAAAACTTGTAAACGAGTACGGAGTGAAATACGAGAAATAAACAGATTATTTCTTGATCTTCCAGAACTTCTGTATAAACAAAAAACATGTCATACAAGAGGACATATACAAGCTTTTATCAAACATATTTTGGGCAAAACGCTGGAACTTTAATTTTCAACAAGTAATATTACCTGTAACCAGAACAAGACTATAATCAACTTCTGTTTGTTTTTGCTTTTTTCTGTGTCAGATGACATCCAGTGCACCAACTGTGCTGACCGTACGTGGTCTGATAAGCGAAGCACCAACTGCACCCAGCCCATTTTTGAAACATTGGCATGGCACACAGCTGACACCCTGAAGATTATACTAGCAGGGCTTGCAGTGCTTATATGTCAGATATTTTTGTTTGTGGTTTTCCTGATCCACCGAGGGACCCCACTGGTGAGGGCATCAGGGGGAGTCCTGACCTTCCTGGCTCTGATCAGTTTGATGGGAGCCTGTTTGAGTCTGCTTCTCTTCCTCGGGGATCCTGGGGACGTGGTGTGTCATCTTCAACTTCCACTCATCACTATTTTCCAAACTTTCGCCCTCTCCATTATCCTGTCTATCTCAATACAGGTGAGTTCTGGCAAGTCCAATACTGAGCCCAAGTGGCAATATCTAGGAACTGCAGGCAGCAAATGGTTATACTATTCTGGATTTTAAAGATATTAAAACCGTCATTATACTATAAACATTTGCAGCGGAGCAGGTATTTTTAAAAAGGTCAAAACCAAACAATTATCTAAGATTCTAAATAAAACACTAATCATGTCAAAGAGTTACATTCAGATTAGCTGATTGGTGTTAAAACAGGGCTATTGTGCTGAAATGTTTCTTACTGTCTGTACATTTCACAGCTGTTTGTTTATCTTCTGGAAAATTGAAATAAATGAGTTAAAACTCTTCTTTCTAAACAGATATTCCTTGTGACAGAGTTCCCAAAAAAGATTGCTCCTCGCCTGAATATAATCCAAGGCCCAGGAAGCTGGCTGTTTGTGCTGATCTGCTGTTCTGTGCAGGCCGGGCTCTGCGCCTGGTTTGTTCAGGACGAACCCACTCTCAACGAGTACAAGGCGAAAATGGAGATTAATTTTCTGAGGGCCTTTTTGTCATGTCCCGCGGCTCCACATAAACTTGCTGTTATACAGGGCTTTAATGGTGCAATGGCTCTCGTGTCGTTCATGTTAACCTTCATGGCGATTAAGCCTCATCATCAGTATAATCTTGCCAGGGACATTACCTTCTCGACTCTTATCTACTGTGTTATTTGGGTGATTTTTATTCCAGTTTTTACAGGGTTAACTGCAAACATAGTGTCAAAGGACAAGTCTATTTTTCATGTTTATTTCACTCTGGCCGGGAATTTAGGGCTGGTGGTAGCTTATTACTTCCCGAAATGTTACCTGCTGTTCAAGAATCCTGATTACAACACCCCAGAGCACTTCTGTACCTTCTTAGAAGGTGCCCCGCCAACACCCACCCAGGAGGAGCCACAGCCACCACCAGCCAAATAACCAACAAACTCACCTACATGCTAACAATCTGAAAACAGAGATACAATTCTGTAACTAGCAGTGCTCTTCCAGGAGCTTTAACCTGTACAGAGGTGTCATCTTTATTAGAGAGTACCCCCAGATTTGACCAGTGGAGAGGATATAATAGCTGTAAAATAATCTTGTAATACGATTTTGATTGGGGCAAACCCCAAACGCTGCTGTTCAGCCCATTAATGGATTTTACTTCCACATGTTGCACAATTTGAAAGAGAATAACCATTGTTTCCAAAATTATATTCTTTATAGCTATGATGTAGAAAACATAACAAATTTACTGCTTAGTTAATATTGTATGCAATTTATACCTGTTTTTTTCTTGCAATAGTTACATCATGTCACTACTTGTAGCTGAAGCTGTATGATAGTTATTTTAAAGGAAAACTGTCTTGTTCATGTTATTTATAAAACTTTTTTGTTAAACTGGTGTTTCAAATTGTTTCCTTATGTGTTATCCTTATTATCATTTATTCCTATACCTATCATTGCAAGACTAACTGCTATGCTAGACTGAAATACTAGGTGGAAAAAAGGATATAAATTAAATTAGCACTTATACTTTGATGTTAAGACAGAGACTATGGGTTTGTTCATGAAGTCCAGTAAATGGGATTCTATAATAAAAGAGATGCTATGTTACATCAGGCACATCAACAGAATGAGTAAAATTCATAAACATACATGTTTTTTATCCACAAAGTGGTGCTGATTCTGATATATATCTATATACTAATGTGGAAAATAAAGAAAATGATGGAAAACCCGGATTGTCACTAGAGCGTTTACATCCCAACAAAGTATCTTAAGTCAGAGATTTATAAAGATTCGCTGTATTATAGACTGCTACAGCACAACATTGAATTTCCCCTTGAAATCGATCAAATATTTTGTAACTTTGAATTTTATGGAAATGTGAATAACAAATTATATCATCCGTTGTATGTATAGTCATTTTAGGTACATAAAAAAAAAGATAAATTGTCAAAACAACAACAATGTAATGTTTCTAAAAGTCTATAAAGTTAGCTGTTAGCTCAGGGACAGGTTAGCCTTCGTTGCCTAGCAACGGTTAAAAAACAACTTGTTAACGGCTGCTGCTTAATCCCGAAGGAGGTTTGTGAATTTTTGTTTGTTGTTGTTGTTTTCACCTTTACTTACGACTCGTAGTTGGTGAGATAACTCTGCATCTACCTACCCTATCAAACGGTTTCATTTTAAACCTGACATTTTAATCTTACAAAGCTATTAATTGCACATTTTGCGCTTTCCTCGTTAGCATCCATAACTTCAAAAAATGTCCTTGTTTAAAAGGCCAAAACGGATAGAGTTGTATATTTATATGCATCAAAATGCGTTGTTATCATTTTTCAAAAAACAGTTTTATTCACATTTCCATGATATGTTAAAATAGAACAAAGTAGGAAAAAATGTGTAGCCGAAAGCTTTGTTTATCTGTGACTAATAAAACTAAGACCAAGTTTTGATTGAATGATTCCACGACCTAAAACTGCAATGATGAAAAAAATATGCTGGTTTTACTCGTTCTAAAAAGCTGGTGTTTTGGTTTTTCTCAAATTTATATGGTGTCAACATTATACATGCAAACTGTATTCTATGCTCATTCATTTTTAGCATTTAGCATTTTAGCACTATTCACTCTCGATCTTTTCTTGTTGAGTATTTTTAACAGGATTGAGGATTGCGATTTGGGGAAGCTTAATTTTAGTGTTCAATGACATGTTTGGATTTGTGCTTTCACTGATGATACTCTGAACATCAAGTAGTGATCAGGTTTCGCTCATCTAACCCCAAATGTCGCCTTCAGACAAAATGAAAAAATAGTCAGGATGTCAAAGAAAAACCAAACGCTTCTGTCGAAAGATGAGAGACAAGTTGGGCTATCTTGTCACAATCACAAGCAATATATTTCAAGTAGTCCAGGTGAGGGTGAATCTACCAAGATTATGCTTAGAAGCCCGGTGTGTGACAGGAAACAAACGCAGATTTAAAAAGAATAAATTAATGAGAAGAAGGTTTAACTATTTACCCAGAGTTGAATATCTGTGCCACACTGCGGGCGAGTTGCTGCTCAAGCGTTAATTGGGTGAAAGGCAAGGTCTGGACAGATTGTTACTCCGACACAGAGATACACAGGATAAACCCCGCAAACACACTCACACCTAACCAAATAACCATACTGTTTTTAGACTGTACCTGAGTAGAATCCTGACACAAGGAGAACATAGAACAAAGCCACCTCAGAAAGAGCCATGATTTAAACCCAGGACCTCGTTGCTTAAAGGTAACGATGCTAACCATTGCCTAATTGTGCTGAATTGCATCAATTAGTACAAAACAGAACAAGTTTAATCAAGTCTATCTTTTAAGCTACCCTGGTCATGCACAGACTTTTTGTCTGCTTACAAATTTCTAGAATATGAGATCAAGTTTTCGTGATGGTTGCTCCAAAACACTGACTTAGTTCAGGGACCAAACAAAGTGGGAACTTCCAGACTAATGCCTTGGAATTTTGCTTCAATATTTCCCCCAAATCAAATCTAGCCAGCCAGTTCCTGCTGTACACTTCAGCGTAAGTGCTGTCAAAAACTCCTAATTGTTTTTTTCCTTATACTTAAAAAAACACAAAAGTGTGTTCATCTCTGGCTGCGCATCGCTTTGGTGCTATTATTTCAATAGTGAATGAAAAAAGTTATATTTTTATACGCTTATGTAACTATATCTTATTATGAGTGTATGAAAATAATTTATTTTCAGTTGATAAAGTGCATCATGGCTCAGGGAAGGCCTACAATGAGTGGGAATTCAGAGACTATGAATGCTGAAGATGCAGGTATGGTATAATGTATTATGTTTTCATTCATTGTTAAATGCTGCTGCTTTCTCAGCATTTTTTATGTCACTGCAAATACTACAATGTTAACCATGTTTTTTGTTTTGTTTTGTTTTTTTGAAGCTAAATTAGAGATTGCTGAAGTGAATAACCAGTTCAGGATCATGAAAAGAGAACAGAGGGCTTATGAGATCCAGGTCCGGGAGCAGATCTGCAAACAAGAGTGAATACAAAACAGAGAGACTTTGAAATCTGATTCTCACAAGTGTGCGTGTTTCACTCAACCTGTCGGAGTATTTCTTGCTTTCCCGATTAAAGACAGGAAATTGGGAAGCTGCTGGGAGATCGAGAGGAAGTGCATCGAAATCTTGCGGCCCGCAAATGTTTGTCTCGCCAGCGCCAGGATGGCGAGGAAATTCAGGCTCTGGTTGAACAAAACAAAGGACTGGACAGAGAAATGGAGAACGAGAAGCAACGTCAAAAACAGCTGCAGACAGAGGTCCTTTTTCCCCCCTCCTCTCCTGTTTTAATTGTTTGTTTATGTTTTGAGGCAAACAAAGCACAGTTTATAGCACCGGTCTTTGCTGTGTACAGATAATGAACATGGAGACCAGGCTGGTAGAGGTGAGAAAAGGAGGAGTTAGTTGTGGTCATTCCCAAAGCTCAAACGCACGGAGGGCGAAGAAAGCCATGCGCACTTTGGAATCTAACGTGAACAGAGTGAGTTATGAAAATCTTACAACAAATCGGACTGGTATTATAACCTTCCAAAGGTTCTTGGCTGTATGTTGTTGTCTTTTTCACATCCTAAAAGATTTTATATACCTTGTATTCAGGCTTCCACCCAGTTCAGTGATCTGATGACCAAGAACACCCAAATTAAAGAGGAGCTGGACACACTTTGTCTAGAGCGGGACCATTTCCAGAAACTGCGCAGTAACCTTACCAAGGCTAGAGACAGCCTAAAACATCTCCATGTTTTGTTTTGTTTAATTTTATTGACTTCCTCTTAACTTTTCCTTGGATAAAATATGTTTTAGGAGCTGCAGAAAAACCGCAGGAGCATCGAGGAAATGATGAAGCTGTCTACTGCTTCATACACTAGCGGGTAATGTTTGAGATTTTAGTGTGCCAGGGAGCAAATCCATGTGGAGTGAAGCTCATATTTATTATAATTTGTGATAAAGGGAGGAGGCCCTGTCCAAGATGAACATGTTGAGAGACAAGGCGATGAAGGACCTGGTTCAGTACAACACTGAGATGAAAGAGCTGGAGAGGGTTATTGCACACGAGTTCAACCTGAAGAACTTCATAAGCACCAAGTGCACTGAGCAAACCGGACAGTCTGAAGACAAAACGGCACCAGAACAATGTAAGACCCACGCTTTTCTCTCAAATGCTTAAATGGGATAATCAGGCTTCCTGGCATTTTGTGATCAATTCAGCTTTTCTTATTGCAACTGAGAAGAAACTACGTCAGTCTAAGTGAAACTAGAACGTGTCTAGCAAAAGTCATCGGCTTCTTACGCTCATACACATTTGGTACGTTGCAACCTGATACTTTTATCGAGTTTTTATGGGATTGACCACAACAAAGTGGTCCGTATATGTGAAGTGGAGGGAAAGTAAAAGATAATTTGAAATTTTTGTTTAATTAATTAGCTCACCAGAGTCAGACTGTTGAGGACACATCTTTTGGTGCAGTATTTCTCCAGCAGTTCTGTTCATCTAGAGAGTAAAATCTGTGCTCATTCTTGGAGATCATCTGTAAAATGAATTTTCCCGGCACAGATTTTCGTTTCTGTTTAGGTCTGGGGTTTTACTAGGCAATGTCAAATTGGTTTTGCTTTAATGTAAACCATTTAAAATCTGGTTGGATGTTTTCTGAACAAAGGTTCAGTTTTGGTCTTATCCAGCTAGAGCAGCTTTTTCTATGAGTTGGCTGTTTGTCCTCCACTGCTGTTGGAAACCGTAACTTGGAGCAGTTTCTTCTCGCTACTTTTGTATGAATGTGAGAAATCTGAGTTACCTCTTGGAAGCTTTTCTGATTCATACTGTCCCTTCCCAGCTTGTTGGTATGATTAAAACTGTTTACTTTTAGAGGAAAATACAGTTTTATTCAATGATAGATAGAACAGTGGTCTTTGGGACAAAGTCTGTGGTCGTGTTTTAAGGAATCAAGGAATCAAGGAATTTTTATTTGTCATCACATCACATGTGGTACATGAGGTGGGACGAAATTCTAATCCCCCGGTCCAGTTTACACCCTGGTAGCAATTTTAAATAATATAATAAAATATAAAGAACTATGCGAGAATAGGATTTGACTACACAGAATCTACAATATGGACACAGAATCTACAATATGGGACTTTGGACATAGCAGCAATGAAAATTCGGAGTGCAAGTGACATATTATTTGACATTTTAAAGTGACATTTTAAAGTGTGATATTAAAGTGAACAGTGCCGGTTAAATGAGAAAGTGTTTTTCATTTGTAATTGTCCTTGCGTGTGTTTGAGAGTCTCACAGCTTCAGGAATGAAGCTGTTTCTCAGTCTGGTGGTTTTACACTTGATGCTCCGCAGCCTCCTGCCTGAGGGGAGCGGGACAAAAACTGAGTGTGCTGGGTGTGTGGGTTCCCTCATGATGCCGGAGGCCCTCTTCCTGCATCTGGAGGTGTAAATGTCTGTGGTGCTGGGGAGGCTGACTCCAACAGTCCTCTGTGCAGCCTTCACCACTCTCTGCAGAGCTTTCCTGTCTGCAGCAGAGCAGCTTCCATGCCACACGTTGATGCTGGAGCACAAGACGCTCACCTAACCCTTTTGTAAAACCTCTCGACAATTTTCTCCTTTACTTGTTTGCTGTGATCCTTGGTCATCAAGATTCTGTTGGTTCACTGATGTTCTCCAAAAAAAAAACACTCTTTGGTGATATTGATCAAGAATCACATGGTAGTTTTAGCTTTAATGTTTGATCTTCCTTTGAAAGAAAAATAACATTTCAATGTATTTGGTTCTGTCAGACTGAATGTAGTGTAAAGCTTTTTTGGGTCCTCTGGACTTGATAAAGTGTTGTACAAGTACAGGCCATTTACTATATATATATATATATATATAGTGCATATAGGATACTATCAGTATAAGAGTGGTTGTTTTAGGCTAGTTTTGTTCCAGTTATTTTAGGACATCACTAAAGACTACATTCTCTATTGACACTGCTCAGATTTTACACTAATATGGTTTTTGTTTATAAGTGTCAGATGTGAAGGAACCCAGGAAGGTGAACTCAGGAGAAGAGTCTCTGGACAACTTGAAGGAGGCGTTTGAAAATCTCCAGACTGTGATGGGGGAGGATAACCTGGACCTGCTGGTCAATAGTTACATCCAGGGTGAGATTTTAGTACTTATCCTTTTTTTTTAGATATAGAGCTCCCTATCCTGTCCATTGCCAAAAAATATATTTTATGGAAGTCTGTTTCAGTTTGAGACACAAAAACAACATTTCTCTTATGCTTTTCACAAGCCTCCTTATTTATAAACCTCACTACAAGAACTACCAGGACAATAACTGTCAGCGTGTGAGAATGGACACAGAACAGTGCAAAGTCTTGATTCATTTAAAGTTTTTTTTTACTGCGTTTAAAATGATATTTAGTACCATTCATTTAGACATTTTAAAAGTAAATCTTTGTTGTTGTTTTTTGGGACTTTGACGTTGTTCGGTCCAGACCAGGCGTTGTTGTTCTTACAGAGATGAATTTCTTAGAACAACTAAACCTTCAGTTTTAATTTGTTTATTGGATAGAAAATAATCTGACAATTATACACAGATTTGAATCACAGGCTAGTTGTTTGGTGGCCCCGTATAAACCAAAGACTGGAGGGGGGAGGGGAACTGCTAAAGTCCATATAAATACTTTAGAAAAGCTTTCAGAAACCACAGGGAATCGCTGATCAGGGTTATTTTATTAAACTGCAAAGTTCTAAATTTTGTTTGGTTGTTTTTGTTTTTTATAAACAATCTCATTGGTCCATTTCTGTTTCTTTGAGCAGCCAAAGACAGGAACTTGGCCTTTCTCAAATTTGTCAATGAGCAAAACAGTGAAGCGGTGAAACTGAAGGATCAGATCAGTAAGGTATTGGTGTTTTTCTTTATTTTTCTTCTTACATTAAAAAAACACTTATTTACATTTTGTGCAGCCTGTGTGATTCATTTTAATTTGTAAACAGTTATTTACACACCATGAAGAATGTAGAAAATTCAGAAAATCAGTCTGTGTCGCACCAGATCAAAGAAGAGATGCAGAAATGTGATCGTGAAGGTCTGCAACAGGAGCGAAAGCATCTCTCTCTGCTGAATGACGTGGAAGCAAAGTTAAAGGAAACTCAGTCAAAAGCAGAAACGTATGAAAAGCAAGCCGAAGTACTGAGCAAAATCTTGGATCAAGTCAAAATAGGTACAGACAACACTGGCTCCTTTACGAACCCACAAACAATAACACAAAATATTTGAAGAAACATTAGTTGTTTTTTGCAGCAGGGGTCATTACCATGTATTATACCTGAAAGCAGATTAGATTTTATGATAAAATATATTTAATATATATTACATTAAGCTTTCTTTGCCCCACTAGCACCACCCTTTGGGCCATAGGTTAAAAAACACTGACGTAGAAATGTAAAGTAAAAACACAAAACTGAACATAAAACTCCCCTAATGTTTGACGCCTCAAATTGTATATTTTGTAGCAAACAGATCGATGTAATTCTCTTTGCTGCTCCTTTCATCTTTCAGGGGTTAGCAGCATCTTCTCTGAAGTAGGCTGTGATCAATCCGCAGTAGAGGACAAACTCGGTTTTTCCGCTGGGATCACAGAGAGCAATATCATGACATACCTGGATCTTGTGGAGGAGAAGACCAACAAGCTGGTCACAGTGAAGGCTTTTCTCGAGTTTAAGGTTGTATCGGTTGTATGTGTATCATTGTTATGAACCGAATATTTTCTATCATGTTTGCCCCGTTGGACAGCATGTTTGTGTTTGTGTGCGCGTAGGATCTAAAAGAGGACTTCAGTCCAGCAGACCTGGCCAAAAGCCTTCTAGGTCAGAATCCAGAGCTCTTCAAGCGAGACCTTAGACCTGACCCATCCATCAGCAGGTCAGCCTTGTAGCTTTCTTTCTTTGAAGTTAAAACCCAACATATGAACTCAAAATAATCGCGGCTATCTATTGTTGTAGTCTGGAGCATGATGGAGAAGACTCTCCCGTCACTGACGAGGATGAACGGCCTCTTTCACATGCGGAACTCCGGAGGAAAATAATGAAACACGTGAGTTCAATAAAGCATGATTTAGATTGAGATTTTTTTTTTTTTTTTACTGTTTTACTGATATATATATATATATTTTTTTTTTTTACACGATTCCCTCATTCCGAGAACAGACAGCTCGGCCCCCACGAGGAGGAACACCAGCCTCCAAATTGAGTTACTTGCGTAACAAGGAAGATGGACTATAATTTCAGCTTCCCACAGCGTCACAACCTCAATTCTTTTCATTATTGACGCAGCTTTTAATCAGATACTTTGTCATTTTCTAAGAAACTGCACTTTACCAAATGTATGTAACACCAATTTGAAAGTAGGTAAATATCAAACAACGTTTGTATAATTATATACAGACTGCTTATCCCTCATTTGTTTTAGTATTGTTATGCACACTCATTAAAGCAATCTTTAGCAAACCATATTTCCTAGTTGGAATCATCTGTCTGGCCTTTGTTTAAAAAAAACAGCACAAGTAAGAAATATAATTCATGACTACCAATATTCTTGCCATTTTTATGCTTACAAATCCTGTTTTTGAAAAGGTTTTATTTTGTTTTGTTTTTTAAACAGTTTGCAGTGTTTAGAATATAAAAATGATCATTTATTGTAAAATAATATGACGATTATTATACTTTTAGAGCTGCTGTGTATTTTTTGTATGTTTTGTTTTTAACCTAAAGAGAGATTTGCTTTTAAATAACTTTAAAAATCTTGGTCTTGACATTAAAATGGTGAAACTATTTTTGTTTTATTGAGCATGAGAATTTTTTAGCCACCAGTTTGGCTACATCTGCTGGTGGCTCTTAAATAACACAACTGACAGACTGAGAAGAACATTTTTTTATAGTTTAGAAAAGATTGTTGAATGACGATCATTTATAAACAATTACACACAATAAAAATTACCAGAATACAGCAAAATGCGGATAACAGTGTAATTTTTTTAAATCAGAATAATATTGTACTTTTAGTCTGATAAACTGAGGTAGTTTTTATTTGACAATGTGTTCTTTATTTATAACATCGAGGATTATTCCCTATTAAAGTCTAGGTTTATAGTGGTCCCTATGTGTGGCCAGACATGATGAGGGAAAGCAGTGCGAAGGAATGTCTCATCAGACCCACTGTCTTCTCCAGAGTCCTCAGCATACTCTGGCTGCGGGAGTCTTTGAAGGTGCAGTTAGGTTAGGAAAAGAGATTACAGAAAGTATGAAAAAGATGATATTTCGACACCAAAACGAATTAACGAACAGGGATGTCAAGATGGGATGTAATGTAATCCATTTCAAGGAACTTTACTTATAACTTTCAAAAAAATAGATTCCGTTGTACTGTCGTAGAATTCTGAGATTTTTTTTATTTATTTTTTTAATAAGCAAATTTTTAAGCTACCCCCAATATGTTTCTTGTCTTGGTATCTTCTGGCATTTTGAAAGGGATCTTGTTCCTGTCTAAATGTAATTAAATACATTAGATTATATGCAATAATCCATGCATTATTTTTGTCTTAATCCTGCGGTCAGGTCCCAGAGGCAGCAGCGTAAGCAGAGACGCCCAGATTTCTTTCCCAGTTACATGAGGCAGCTCCTCCGGGGGAATCCAAGGTCATTCCCAGTGTCCCTCCAGAATGTCCTTGGTTTTCCTCTCAGCCAACTGGCTCGTCTTGATGAGTTGGAGCAGCAAGCCGTCAACACGGTATCCAGGAATTAAAGCTTGGACACAAGTGGGTTTTCAAATACAACGTAAAATGACCTTGAGGGCGAGGAATGAATCTTCAAACTACTGTCAGACGCAAGAATAAGGAAATGCAAAACGTTTCACTTTTCTCATAATATATATAATGTACAAAATACTAAAATAAATTACATATCTCCATTTTGGAAATCCTCACTGATTTGAAACAAGAGAAATCATTTTGTTTAACTGTACATGATGAAGGCATAAATAACCACTACCTTCATGTATCGTCACAAAGGATCCTTTGTGTGCAGAAACAGCCTTGGCCTTTGTCTAGTGGGGATGCCAACTCTTGTGGGCTCAGATACATCTGGTCCGGAGCCTCGCAAAGCGGAAACATGTTTTGTGGTCTAACAAATGTTCCCTCGTTTAGATAACCGCCTCTAACATGCTCCTGACTTGGAACCATCTTTTCCAGACACATATACTTCAAAGCAGAGTGTTTTTTTAATGTTTTTTTTTAAGCATGCCAGAAAATAATCATAAAATAACGGTTAATTTTAGAAGTATAAAAGGTTCGTTTAAACATCAGCTAATGTCTTTTATATCAACATCATAAAGCAATGATAGCATTTGTTACAAAAAGCAACTTCCTATATAAAAAAGACAGGATGGGAAGGTTTTTTTTTTCTAAACAGACATTTTTGACACTTTTGTGAAACAATCAAAGTGCTCTGCTATTTTTACCTCGTAAAGGTCACTCTAATGCCATCGACTTTTATTTTTATGTCAGCTGTTCAAGGAATAACTTGACAAAAGTAACCTGAACGAGGCAGAGACATATATGGGCCAGAGTGTTTTTATTTTCCTCAGATGTCTCCCATCCGTTAAAGGTTATTTCCATGTACGTGTTTGACAGCAGCGTTTATTCAGGAAGCGATACTGCTGCTGGTTCCTCCCTCGCCTTTGCAACGGGGTAAAACTCCTGCTATGAAAGCAGATGATCAGATATAAAGGGCTTCTGCAGGGGGTGAGGCGGTCGGGCGGTGGGAGATGAGATGGAGGAGACTACTTTCTTTGAAATTCAACACTCACTTAGCCCTCCTTCCCCTTCTCCCTCCCAGAAACATTCTCCTTGTGCACACGGCTCTCTGCATTGCCATAGTAACCTTCCTTTTAATCACAACAGAAACCTCATTTCCTGCTACTGACAAAGAAACCTCATTGCCTGAAGAGGCTGCCTGCAACAGACATTTTTTTTTATTTTCCAAAGCCCACCTCCTTCTTCTACAGACTGAACCTAAGGACAGCCTCCTCTTTTTTACCCTTCATTTCCTTATAAGCATATATTCTCCTTTTTAACATTCAGCTTCTGTCTGTCTTTCATACAACAACACCTTTTTGTCATAATCAATATTTTTTTCCTGTTCAGTCCTCTCAACTTCAGATCTAAACTTTGATGTGATGAGACACACCAACACAAAAGCTCATCATGTTGAAGTTTCCTCAATTCTATACGAGAATAAATCTGAAGTGTGCGGCTTGTATTTATTTTTAAGCCTCCTTTACTCTAATACCCCTATAAGCTCAAGATTTAGCTTTGGGATTTCTTATTGTGGCACAGTGGATAGAGTATTTGTCTTGCAATCAGGCAAATTGCAGGTTACATGTCAATGTAGGCCTGGGTAGGGCATTTAACCCCAAGTTCCCTACATATATCGTTTGTTACTGTGGCTTCAGTGTAAAGCGCTTTGAGTGGTCAGTACGATTAGAAAAGCGCTGTAAAAGTAAAGTCTATTAACCATTTCCTCAGAATAGCAGCCATGATGGCTAATGGTAACTCCAGAGGAGCTACAGCGCTCCACAGCTCAGGTGGAATAATTTGCCGGATAAGCAAAAAACTAACCCCATCTTCACTGTTACTATGGGGACGATTTTTATTCACAGACATCCATTTGAGAACCTGTGATAAAAGCTCTAAATTGCCTCTCATGGGAGACTCTTCATTAATAGTTTTGCAATGCGCTGTAGATTCACTCATCCTATTTCCAAGAACACCCACACGACCAACTGTCTGAGAAGCAACATGCACGCACACGCTGAGCTCCCTCAAAACGATGGCTGCACTCCCTTCTATGGATGAAAATCGCTGTCAAAAAGTTGTGCGCACAACTCTAACATCCTTATTTGTATTTATATGTCAATAAAGTTCTTGTAGCCAAAGTTCTGCTGAGATATTTGTGAGTCTGAGAGTATGAATCTAAAAGCCCTGAGTGCAAAGTCTTATGAATAAAACTCAAATTTTTACAACTATTAACTCCTCCTTTCTCTGTGGACACAAATTCAACTTTGTGGGTTCGAGTAAAAAGTTGTTACAGGTGTACAAGAACTTTATTGACATATAAATACGAATACGAATGTTGACAGCGATCTTACTCCACCATTCACACGGTTATCCTCTCCTTTTCAGCTTCTCCAGTTGTTCTACTTAGTTTGATCTGAACTGTTTAGAGCAGCTTACATTAAAGCACGTTTATCATCAAGCTGGCAGTCAAGGCCTTCTAAATACGGCCACGCTTATCTACTTCCTGCCTCAGTTCTGCTTTGGGGGGAACGAGCAGCAGCCGCTTGTCAAGTCATAAAATGGCTTGTTCCTATTCATCATCAATGACCAAAGTGTTATCAGGACCCCACGTCGTCAGTCTCAGCTCAGCCCTCCTCATATCAGTCTCTCTCCCTGTCCTGTTTGTTTATTTGGGATCTTTGCCAGGTATTTCCCCAGTCAGAGAGCCTGCACTCACATTTTGCACCCTCCCATTAAAGTGGGCTGCACCACCCCACCCGCCTCCCTCCAGCACATCCTCCCTCGCTCCCTTCCTCCCATGAAGGTTGCTAAGCAATCAGCCACCATGAGACCTGATGTGTTCGGTGGCGATTTAGATACTTTAATACATGAAAGCAAAACTGTTTCCTTTTTTTCGTTCCTAAATCAGTCTATATGTGGATCAAATGATTAATTTAAAAGCAGACTTCAGAGACAAAAGATGGTTTTAGTCATTTCAAGTGCCTCCTTGAGAAGCTCCACAGTTGACCACAGGGGGGCAGCACTGGTCGTCTCTCTGCCTCGCAGCCTTGCAAGAAATTTCCACTGCTGTTGCTAAGCAATCCTTACTATCATGTATTACCTGTGAAACAGTTTTCTATATTTTTACAGATGTCCCTGACACCATCTTGTTTTTGTCATCACCATTTTGAAAGAAAAAAAAAAATGCCCCCATTTCTATCAGGAAAACCAAAACGAAAGCAGAGCCCACACTGTTCAAAACACTCCTCTGGCTCATTTCAAATGATCGCGAATGGTTCCCGCTGCGTGTTTCTGTCAGGTGATCGAAATGTGGTCCGCTGTGGTTAAATATTAGCTACGAAGCCGTTTCACTTGGCTCCGTATCACCATCCAGGACGCAGGAAATGTGCTCTTGAGTGATTAGGCCTGCAGCCTCTCGGCTTCCACTTTACAAGCAGTCAGAGGGATCTGTGTGCTCTTTGATTTGACACGCTGCTCGCCGTCTTGTTCTGAGATGTTACACTGACCGTTTTTGTGTTTCAGGCTACATCCCCGCTGATCTCCCGCTATTTATTTTGATCACCCAACTGTTTTATCCTCTCCCTTTCCCAAATCCCTGCCCCCTTCCTCAGGTCCCCATGTGTGTGAGTCCCTCATCTGAGCTTTTGGTTGCTGTGCAGATGGCTCTTTGTTGATGCTTCACAATAGGTCTAAGGTCAAAGTTGCCTCCTACCATCCACTTACTTAGAATCCTTCACCCCAGCCGGCTCGTGTCTTCATTGTAAAACTCATTTTAGCAGATATACTGTAGACTGTCATCGCTGCTCGAGTGACAAATGGTTCGTGATTCTGCACTGGAACTAGGAGGAAGTTGTAAAACCGCAGATTAAGTGAAAGATAGCCCGGTCATAGCACGTTTTAAACCTGTTTCAGTTTGTAGTTTTGTTGTGTGTGTTTTTTTTTTTGTTTGTTTGTTTTTTTAAATTAGCTACTTTCCAAGTCCTTCTTTCATTTTTCTTAAAAAACTTGCTTTAATGTGGCCGCTGTAGCAAACCTTTTTCATAGACACCGAACAGACTCTGGGAAAATCAGCAAGATCATCCGGAGAAATAGAAATGCAAATCTGCCATCTGCTCTGCTATCCCAAACCACCCCTTCTTCATCATTTAGCGTCTAATGTAACATTTACGCTTTGCTCGACCTTTTAAGATTTATTCAAAGGGAAATAGGGTGTAAAAACCACAGACAAGGATCCAGTGAGGCAGATCCGACGGAAAACAGTGAAAATGAGCTGAAGATTCACAAGGAGAACAAAAAAGCATCGTAATATTTGAAAGGTTGTAGGATTAAAACAAAAACACATGTGCTTAAAAATGCATCACAAACATGTAGCCAGCCAAATGTTTAGCCTTTGACTGATTAGGAGTTTCACATATGCTAAGTGAAAACTTCTGGGCATTAAGAGGTTTACAGACATTAGGTCTTAGCCTGCAGCAGGAGAGAGCAGGTAGTGAAAGAAAGGCGGGAAACCAGAAGGAGGAGGAGCACTTCTTGCAAAGCTGTAGGAATTACTGGAAATTTCCACTTTCCTCTGGTAAGACAGTTACATGGGTGGAGCTAAGAGGTGGAATAAATAAGGTAGCAGAAGCACAAGTTTAGATCAAGTCATGTGTTCTCGAAGGAAACCAACCAAGAGTTACTGCAGACACCCTCAGCACACAACATATACCGCAATCTATAGATTTAACTTTTCAGGTTAAATTTGTGCTGATGTTTTCTTTCTTTTTTTGTTTTCGCTGCACACAGACTGTAAGCCCTCTCCTACTATGTCTGTTTGCTGTTAGAAATCTTGATGTTGCTTCATACCTTTCTACCTCAAGGGACCCTTTTCCCATCGGCGTCTTCTGGCAATTCCACACCCCTTAGCCAGCTGGGAAATGTAGTCCCTAAGGCACATACAAGAGCCTCATTTCGGTGGCAGCTAATGCTCAGCCTGGTGTTTTCCGGATCGCTACTGTTTATAATCCACTTTATGAAGCAACATTTCACCTTGTTTACTGGCCTTCTCTCTTCTCTAAAGCAAAAGGAGACAGTTTCCCAAAAGATTAATGACTTTGAGCTACCTTGAATTCATACCAAACATGCTCTCCATAGCGGAGCGTACAGAGATCAAGAGGCTACTACTGCTGTATCTTGAAGCTTCTGCAGAGCAGAGGGAAGAAGCCGGAGGGGAAATGTCCAAACTAAATAGGGTGAAAAAGGGATCCAGAGACAAAGTGTCAGAATCTTCAGCCCTAATGTAAACAAACTTCACTGACTGGTAGTTTGAATGTATTATCTTCTAACTCTCCTAAGCAAGAAAATGTTATGAATCTTTGCAAAAACGTCACATTATATAGGATTTTTTTTAAATTGGAATAAATCATGTAACAAGGATCTTGATTGAGTCGATTCGGATAATCTACACATATATGTATGTATATATATATATGTGTATATGTATACAGTTTTCCCATTGATCGCCTGTAGTTAAAAAACATATTATTTGCCATAATCAGCAACAGGTCTAGTTACTATTAACATAGTAAGGTAAAAACAACATACCTATCCGTACTTTATGGATATAAACACTAAAGGAACATGCGTCAAAACTCTGTATGTATAGAATACAACTTACTGAAGCACAAAATGTTGGAAATATCCATTTTCTTTTCTGCATCTTTACTATTTTTATTACTGATAATAGTCGTAGTAATGTTGATGCTTGAGACTAATATAACATGCAGGGAACTATCAGAAAAGGTTGCTTTGCCTCTAGATTATATATATTCAGGTCATCGTGCTGCTTGTTACATCCAGTGCAGGTATTACATTACCCAAAATTCATTTGTGTTACAACTGTAATCAGGGAGCCATGTGCAGGGCGCTAATCGTTGAAGGCAGATCAAACATTTCCCAGCTTTTAGGCTATTATTTAAACACTTTAGCTGTATGTATCATTACAGATGTTTTAAAGTTAATATCTAATAAAATATCTAAAACCATGCTCCGTTTTTTGTGGAACTCTTGGGGAACTGAAATATCTACTAAAAATGCTAATTCACAGTTTAGTAAAGACTGTTTGAAAATAAGCCAACAAGGGAGATAAAGAAGACTGTGGATATTAGCATCTGTGGTAGTGAATTTAAAAACTGTTGAGTTCGTTGGTTGGCTTGCTAGGGTTAGTTATTTATTTTCTGGCAATTTTTGTATTTAAATAGTATAGAAGACAAATAGGCAACGCAAAGCAAGTTTATTTGTATAGCACATTTTCATGTACAAGACAATTCAAAGTGCTTTACATAGGAAAAAAGATCAGAAAATGAAACAATAAAATCAGCTTTGAATTTAAAAGAAATAAAATTAAAATAAAGTAATAATAATAGTACTCAGTTGCTATATGCACAGTTAAATAAGGCTGTTTTCAGCCTGGATTTAAACAACGGGAGAGTTGAAACCTATCTCACCTCTTCAGGAAGACTGTTACAGATTTTAGGACCATAAAACGGGAATGAAGCCTCCCCTTGTTTGGTCCTGACTCTGGGCATCAGCAGGAGGCCACTACCTGAGGTTCTCAGAGTCCTGGCTGGTTCATATGGCTCTAACATGTCAGATATGTACTTTGGGGCTAAACCATGAAGAGATTTGTACACAAGCAAGGCTGTTTTAAAGTATATTCTTTGAGTGACAGGAAGCCAGTGCAGAGACTTGAGCACTGGACTAATGTGGTCATATTTCCTGGTATTGGTCAGAACTCGAGCAGCAGCATTCTGGATTTTCTGAAGCTGTCTTAAGGCCCGTTTAGAAAGCCCAGTGAGCAGGCCGTTACAGTAGTCTAACCTGCTAAAGATAAAAGCATGGATAAGTCTTTCTAGGTCTGGTTTAGAGACTATTCCTCTGATTCTGGCAATGTTTTTAAGATGGTAAAAGAATGCTGATGTTACTGATTTAATGTGGCTGTTGAAGTTCAGCTCAAAATCGAGTATTACTCCAAGATTTCTGACCTGATGTTTAGGTTCCAGAGAGAGCGTCAGAAGGTAACTGATGACACTTTCCCTTTGTTTCTGTGGGCCACAGACAATGATTTCAGTTTTGTCTGAGTTTAACTGGAGGAAGTTGTTCTGCATCCACAGACTGATCTGTTCAATACAGTGACACAATAAATAAACAGGACCATGTTCTCCTGCTGTTAGCGACACGTAGATCTGAGTGTCATCAGCATAGTTGTGGTAGGACACATCATGGCTGCGTATTAGCTGGCCCAATGGAAGCATGTACAGATTGAATAAAAGGGGTCCCAGGATCGACCCCTGGGGAACTCCACAGGTTACACCCATTCGGTCGGAGACGCAGTTCCCAATTTGAACAAAGTAACACCTGTCCTCAAGGTAGGACTTGAACCAGTTGAGAGCCATACCAGTGATTCCCACCCAGTCTTTTAACCTCTGTAATAAAATAACATGGTCAACTGTATCAAAGGCGGCGGTCAGGTCCAGCAGAACTAGGACAGAGACTTTGCCTGCATCTGAGTTTAGGCGGATGTCGTTTGTAACTCAATAATACATTCAATCTGTGTGCCTGAATAAAAGTTCTATTAGTGTGACTATTGCTGTGTTTTTTATATGCAGATCAGCCATATTTAAAGTTAACGTTGATGTTTTACTGCATTATCTTGTATTTTGTGTTTACCTTGAACTCAAAACTCAGATGAGAGAAAAACATCAAGCAGCAGTTTATTAGTGCTCCTGTTTAAGTGGGAAAACCACTGGGATTAGCTCACTGTAGTGCATAGCAACTAGGATCATTCCTGTTAACAACACAAGAGGATTAACAATGTGTTTCTCTGCTTCATGTTCAGTCAGGATCTGCAGCAACATTTTCACTAGCATGCTGTCAATGTGTGCGACTAATCTGATACACAAACTATGAACATTGCAAATAAAAAAAATTACCAAGTACTTTACATGCAGTGATGACGAATTTTGAGGCCAGGAAGATTCAGAGAATTACAGAAAACCTAACAATCTTCTATTTGCAAGAATGAAAATAAACAAATAGCATGTGTTACCTGTTGTGTTCAGTGACCATGCCAATACAGCCAGTAATGCATGCCAGTATATCTCTGTATTGTGAGCATTAAGCAATTTCGTTTACAGATGTTATAAAGCACTTTTTACTTGTCTAACTTACAAGAGTTGTTTTCATTTTTTCTTATATGAAAGTGACCATTTTTGATGTTTTGACCGCAACCAATTTCCAATTTGAAATTTGGAAATATTGACACAAAACATTATTGGAGGAGTAAGATCTCTGCCGGTTCTATTGGTGGATACCCTGTGAAGTTCAAACTTTCCTCCTTACTGTATGCTTGACTTAAAGTGCCCCAGTGGGAAGTTAATATTATCTTGTGTGAGCCAGTAAAAGGCAACCGACCCTCTCAGGGACACTGCTGTTCGAAACAAAAGAGCTCAGTGTGCCCCGCTAGTTCCTCCAATTATCGGGACCCCTCCCCCGCTTGGTTCTGACCTTTGCCCTTTGATGGGCCCCACTTTGCTCCCTTCTTAAACACTGAAATTCCACGAGTGAGATCAGGCCTTTTTAGCCCAAGAAATTAAGGTGCAATTAACCTGCTTGTACATCATCAAGCCTCTGAGCCCAGCAGGTAGAAGTTCTGCGCACTAAGGAACGATTTCCATGGTTGAGGTCTGATGAAGTGTGGCACCATATTCCACATTTGTTTAAACAGAAGTCACCAGGAACACAAAGGGGCTTTTCTTTAAAAGTGCTCTCGCAGCTTTCAGCAGCTTAAAAAAAGTTGTTCTATACCCGCAAGTGGAAAGTGTGGTAAACAGAGTGGCTGACAGAAATAAGGGGGTGGGGGTTAAAATGAAAATGACCACATCACATCTCTTTTTCACCATTTTCTACCGTGACATTTTCTGCTTCTCCTACCTGCTGAATGAACAGGGTGCTCACACTTTTTTGTGTTAGTTTGGCCGCGGGTCAGTTCAATATGGAAACAAGCCTGAAGTTGGCAAATGAAGTTAAAAAAAACAAAAAAAAAACAGGAAATGACCTCAGAAACAACCCCCTTCGCTTTTATTTCTCCCATTTTCCAGTTACAGAGAAAGTGAGCAATGCTTTCAGCTGCAGCCTTTTAAGCCTGCCGCATTGTTCCACCGATGGATTTGCACCAGGGACCGCTGTTCTTGTAACTTTATCGTCGAGGTTTTCGGCTTCTGTGCTTTTGTATTTTTGCTTTCTGAAGCAGTGATACTTTTGCATGCATATTCCCTATGAACACTTTAATAGGATATTTCAGGTGGACAGGTTTTTTCAAACCGAGGTAAATAATTAATCCCTCTCTCTTTAAACAATTTTCACACTTTCAATGCTACATTTAGTTTGCACGATTCAACTTAATAAATAAATCGGAAAAAATATAACTTGTAAAAAAAATAAAAAACATGCGTCGTTTTTTCCTTGAAAAAGTAGAGTCCGTGGATGTCTCTGGTCCACCTCTCTTTACAGGTCACCTCAGAGGTTGAGTTACAGACTCTGATTTGGACTTTCCAAAATGTTACTTTTCTTTTACAAAAGTCATGTCATAGTGACTCATTTTAATGCAGAAAAAAGTTCTCCTAATTGTTTAATCCTCGGATTTTTGAAGGTCTAGTTGACTGGTTTTGACAGCCGATTATGGCTTATGAAACTGACCCCCGAGCATCATGCTGCCACTTCCATGTTGTGTTTTCTTTGTAAATGAGCAGAGCTCTGCCAATTGAGGTCTGACATTTCCAGTTGATCTTTACCAAAATGACACATTGTTGACCTGATCACTTTCCTTTTTGTATGTACTTTTTTTTTTTTTTGAAAAACATAAATTTTTTAGCTGGGCTCTCATATTTTTCCCAATTATTGATGTCAGTCATTAATGTACCTTGATGTGTGTAGATACATGCACGGGAAAGAGGTGATTATTTCTTAAATGTTTGCATCCATTCCACATACTATAATACTTAGTAAACGATGCAAAATCCTACTAAGTCAGCTAAAGACCGAATGCTTGAATTGTATTCAAATATGCTCTAGGTTAACATAGCTGTTAGTATCAGCACACTTTTGCAACCATGTCATTGCAGGGGATTTATTACTTCTTTTTTTACTTTTCCCTATAAGACACGTTTCCTTTTCAGTTAAACTACAATATTAGTCACCTTTAAGTGAAAAAAATTTGGAAATGAATTATCCTTGCCTGAATTTTGAAAGGTGTGTTTACAGTTTAGGGAGTAACTATATATTTAAAATTAAATAACAGCTTGAAAAACACATTCAACATAAGATAGGCCAGCATGAAGAAGAGGCTAAACGGTTGAAAAAACAGCCCTTACTCTCAACCAAACCCTTTGATCTCTATGGGTAATTACACTCCTCGTAATTATATTCCATCTGAATGTGGGGTGAGTGACAACACACAGCCTGGAGGCTTCTTCGAGTCTGTAAGACTTGAACATTTGCGACAGAGCGGGATTACAGCTGAAACAGAGTGGGATCGTTTTTTTTTAACCTTCTGATATAGAGTTAAAAGAGGAAAAATGGCGACGAGGTAGTCAGCATGAATGTGCTCAGGCAGGTCCAGGACATTTTTAGGATAGTTTAGAACAGAAAGTTAAACTGTGCCATAGGTGGAGTTCTGTGAAATATGTTTTTGAAAGAGAACCTGAATGGGTGGAGAATAAATTGTTGTAATGATGACTGAGTGGTAAATGTTACTTGTAAAATGACTGGGAACAAGAACAGGAGTGGCAAATAATTTTTCAACTGGATGAAAGTCTTCTTGACTCTTGATCACTTGAAGGTATGGCTATGAACCACAAGAAAATTGTTTTCTCCAATGCATCCACATCCCATCTAGCCAATTATAGTGCCAGTCAAAAGTGCTCTCGTGCATTTTCTCTGTCACTTTTTTTCCTGAATAAAAGTTTAATTCAAAGTAAAACATAACTGATGTGGGAAACAAGGATCCATACATTTAAAACATTTTTTTTTACCAATAAATCATGATCAGCATAGCATGGATGTGTTTTCAGCACAACCCGAGCGATTATATTACATGAGCTCTTCCGCAAGCACTTACAGGTGGACATGTTTTTAGCAGCTTTGCCAGCTGAAGTCTCTTTTTGTCAGGCTGACTGAGCAATTGTAAAGTTTTGTCTGGCTTTTTGCAAGACAGTTCTGTAACATAATTGTGCTTTAATTAATACGGTTTCATTCTAGGTCTGGTTGCATGTTTGGACTTGTTTCCCTGCAACAAGATGACACTCCATCCCAGTATAAAGCCTTCCCTGGCCTAAAACAAGTTATATTTAATTCCACTAACCCTGTCGGCTCGTTAGAGAAAAGCATTCCCAAAACACTGATTCTGCCACCATCATGTTTTACAGAGGGGGTGATGTATTCACGGTGCAATGTTAGTTTTCAAACATGGCACCTTTACACTTTCCTACAACATTTGTGGGAAAGTATAAAGGTTTAGTTATATTTTCAATTGACGAGAGCATCTTCCACATGTTTAATAGGTCAATGCTGTAAACAGAGCATATTGTGGCTTGATTTAACAATGACTCCCTTGTTTTGTTCTCTCCAGCTCTTCAAACCAGATTCATGATCTTCTGGTCTGACCTGTGATTTGAGTAGGATACTTTTAATACTAATTGTTTTTTTATTGTGCCATACTCTTTCCATTTAAGGATTAAAGCTCTCTCTTTGTTGATGGTTTGTTTTGTTGGTTTATTACAATAAATTCTAATAGTATAAATTTAAATGTGTGGCCAAATTAGTATTAATTAGTCTCCAAGTGAAAAGTCTTTAACTGCACAGCATTTAAAGTGTTTCCCAAATCTTAGGGTTGTTCTTCCAAGTTAAAAGACATTTATTGTCCAACTTAATAGAATAGGTGCATGCTAAATAATTTACCCCCTCCCTTTTTTTTTTTGTTTTTTAGAAACGAATATTTTTCCCCCAGGTGGTGCAGAAGTAGTGCTGCACACTAATTAGGAGCATATCAAATAAAAGATGTAGTAATGGTGCCAACTTGCTTTGGCTGGAGCAATGATCAGGTCTTGCAGAGAATGTAAACACACTTAATTTGGTGCACATTTGAAGAGTTAATATGGAAAGGAGTGGCCGCCTGCTAAACACACCGTCACATTATTCCGTTTTGTGTGTGTGTGCGTGTGTGTGTGTGTGTGCGTGTGTAATTTGACACCTTATTACTGCAGAACAGACCGCTTAGACAAAAGATGTTGCCCGCGGCCATGTGCAGGAGACACTTGCAACAATCTATACACTTAAACAGAGATGTTGAATCTTTAATAACTGTTCACACCAGTCTATTGTTCATAGTAAAAATGGAAAACCAAAATCAATTTCTTTATATGTATATATTTAATCAAAGAATATACAGAAGCGCTTTAAAAAGAATCAGCCAATCAGCAACGTGATTTAAGAAGTTCTTTGTGAGCGACGGGACGCTTGTCCAATCAGGGAACGCGGTGGTCGACTCCATCCAATCAGGTGTGAGCTCAAGCTGCGGCGTCCAAAGAGAGTGGACTTTCAAGGAGACCGAGAGAAAAGCGGAGAAGGGAAGACATCATTTCTCTCTCAGTGTCTTTGGGGTTAAGCTCACGAAGGCAACGAGACCGAGAAATAAAAAATAAAACAAATAAAAGAAGAAAACAACAATTAAAAAAAATCTTTGAACAGGATTCCATTTGTATAAAGTAAATTACAGCAGCTAGCCATGGCCGACACAGCCGTTGATACAACTGCCGCCACGGAGGTTACAGCCAAGGTTCGTCTGATTCCGTCTCAACGTTTAAAAAGGAAAGATTTAGCTAACTTTTATAAGAGTTTGTGGATCATTTCAGAGCACCGTGTATCTTTAAAACTGATTTTTATACGTTTAAATCACTTCATTCAAATGGAGGAATTGTTAAATTGCTTCTTGACTCAAAATAAAATAAAAAAAAACCGACTTTAGTTTTCGGTTGAGATTTTTTTTCATTTCGTTTTTTTTTTTTTTGTTAATGGGAACCTGTGGTTTCTATGTAGGCATAAAGAATAGTGTGGTGAGCTTATAGGTGAAAGAAAACCTGCGCAAATGTGGGTTTGTTCGTGGAGACAAAGCGGCTGAAACGGTGCAGCTGGTGAAGCGGAGCTGCTGTGGGCGGGAAGCCGAAGCGCGTTCATGTTGCGCGGCATGGCGACCGGTTATAATTCACCACAGCGTCGTTTAGATACGTTTAAAAAAAACTGCGTTGTGTTTTTCGTTTTGCTTTTGAAACTGTTTGGATGAGTACTTTATCTCTTCTTTCAAATAAGCGAGACTTGTGGGCTCTTTGTGTTGTAGGAGCTGAAAGAGAAGAAAGAAGTGGAGGAGGAGAAGTCGACCGAGAGTGGAGACGCACCTGCTAATGGCACCGTGAGTCTGAGACCCCAAACCCCGCAGCAGCGGAGGCAGCATGGCCTTTTGTCTCTGCGGGCAGGTGTCGCTGCACGCCCGGCTCCCCCTCCTGCTCAGCTGCCGCCTCCACTATAGGCTTTGTTTAGGTTGTGAAATGGCACAGATGTTACATCTAGCAGCCTTTTTTGTTTTTCCCCTTCTCTTAGCTTGTGGTTTCTCACAGCATGGTAGTTAATCCTCTAGGGGGGCAATACACCCCCCCCCCCTTCTCTCTCTCTCTCTTTCTCTCTCTCTCTCTCTTCCTTTTTTAAAGGTTATTTTATACGTTTTTCTTCCAGAATGGTGCCGAGCACAGTGACAAAAAGGAGGAAACTACAGAGGAGGAGGAGCAGAAGAATGGAGCGGGTACTGACTGTGTATTCATCCTGAACAAATGCTACCTGGATTTAGGTTGTAAAAGGTGTAATTTATGATTTGACACATTTTTTTGGGGCAGAAAACGTGGAAGCAGCGCCCCCTGCTGAGGAGACTGATGCACAGCCTGTGAAGCGCGCAGCTGAGGAGGAGGAGGAGGAGGAGGTGAGTTGTCATGAGGCTCAATTGTCATTTTTCTTTTGAGTGATTTGTGCAGTTTTTCTTCATCTTTATTTTTTTTTTCTCCCTTTTGTCCTTTTAAGGACAAATCTGAGACAAAAAAGCAGAAGACAGAGGAGAATGGAGATTCGAAAGAGGCAGACGTTGAGGCTTAAGTCTTGAGCCTGCTACTCGTTTGCGGCACTGTCCTACCAGTCTGGTCAACATCGCTTTGTAGAGCTTGTGCTTTCTGTTTTTCGATAAAGAGATTTTCCCTTTGGTTGCTCCCACGTTTTCACATTGCACTGGAGTCTTTGAGATGTAGTGGCCCTGCATACTTCTTTTTTTTATGAAATGTTATTTATTGGTCTTGAAAATGAGCTTTTTTTTCTACATCTTCAAGTCGGGCCATGCCATAAGATCAGTTTGTTTTTCATTTCCTGACGTTTCACCTCAGTGTATGTTAGAAGCACAATCTCTATGCAAGTGTTGACCAGGCGACTCATACATAACAGGCAGCTGCTCACCCTCAAGGCTCATGTTAACCTCTCAGATACACTTAAAAGGACCAAAGATAAGTTTTAAGCAGGGGATAATAGACAGTTGTTGGCATTGTTAGTTGAGGTGTCAATTTTTGTGTTAAGCTGCTACTTAATTCCTGCCTGCCCTGTTAACATAACAGATGGTGCAAACGAGTAAATGGGGCTCTTACACTTCTGCTGATTGTGTGACCAGTTTTCTTTCCTGAGGAGGCAGGAGTTTGCATTGTTAATTAACCCCTCTTAAATCTTAAAGCTTTGGTCATTTGTTCTGTATGCATTCCACGCAAGTTTGTACCATTTATACTTCGTTTTTTTAATTTTTTTATTGCATTTTCAACGAGTTTTATGTTCTGGTTGAGTAGCCCACTTCTGTGTAGACCGCCTTTTTCATAACCAGAATGGCATTTGGTTACTTCAGCCACTGCTTTGTATATTCTGATTAAGAAATAAATTTGTCTTTTTAAGTGTCTGTCCTTATTTTTATGTTAATAGTGTTTTCTGAGCACGAGGATGTCACTTGACCCAGTTTTCTTTATTATTGTTTAACATGGAAAATGGCTGTCTTAGGCAGGAAGCAGGAGGGATAATTTCTCTCGGTAATGGAACAGGATGCTAGCAATCAATGGCTGTCTGTGTTGTGGCTCCCCCGTGTGGTGGAGCTAAGAACATCAGCTTCTATTCAACACATCCAGGTTTCCTAAGCCTTATAGCTACGATCCACTAACTTGTGCAGGGCTGCACTGGAGATTTTTTCAGGCCAGGAGTCAGTTATGTAACCAGGCCACCCTGGGTTTTCCACGCATCCATGTTCCCACACACATGTTCACACCTAAATGCATTTGTGCACGTGCGCACACAATCTTATAGCAAATTAAAAATAAAAGGCCACCTATTAGACCTACAGTAACTTTACTGCTGTTACTGTACTATTACTAAGATAATAAAGATTTTCCAGAATAAGTGTCTAAGTTAAATCTTTACATAGTCAAATTGTAAAAAATCAACTGCCTCAGTTGCACATCATCATACCGGGGAATACTAATGAACCCCAACCTACAGTAAATCCAAGGTTGGAATACACAAATGGTCATGTTTGATCTGGGATACATAACAGCAAATCAGCAACAAACAGAAATATTAAACAACACAATCACTTAATAGAATAACGCCAAATTGCAAAGAAAGCTATTGTTACAGTTGAGAGCCATTTATGTCAATGCTAGCATCTGGTAGTGTTCATGTGTTGTTGCTCTACTGTATAAATGGTTTTGTAACTTCTCCCAAATACTCTACTTCTCCTGAAGTACCAGCAGGACTGGTGTCATCACCATCACCACCTTTGAATAGCAAATATATGCTTGCAGTTTTTCCATAAACTGTATTTCATACAGTAAGATTATGTAGCCTGTCACACTGATTTGGCCTTGTACTCATATACATGATAATGATATTATATCCGATTAGCTGGAGAAATAAATAATTTAAAAAGTAAACCATAGTAAAATGGCGTGTAAGTCAGTGATTTTAACTTCCCAGTCCTTATCTTAATTTCAAGGCTAAACCTATATAGGCTCCATATTTACACTGTATGTAGTGTGTGCAGCCTCAAGTTCCTTTAGGGGGCTCAGTTTAAACTTTAAACAAAAAATGTTGGTACAAATATATTATTAAAAATATATATATTTAACCTTAAAATAATATATGTACCTACATTTTGTGTGTGCGTGTTTTGTTTTTATATCTTGTAATCTTTATTTTAATAGCAACAAGGGGGACTGAATAAATAAATCTGTTACCTTTCTGCATTTTGACACGTCTTCCTCCAGCGCTTTTCTCTTTTTGTCTCCCCCTCTCTGTTCCTTTTACCCCGTCGGGAGACCCGAGTCGCTTCTCCTCACTTCTTTATGGACTCAAATAAGGGTCAAAAAGAATTTGTACTTCTAAAAAAAAACAACCATAAAGTTTTCAAATCTGAATTTTCAATTGTGCAAATCTGAAATTACAAGTGTACAAATCTGAAATTACAAGTACGAATTTTGACTCTTTTTTGACGCCCGAGTGAATAGCCAATCAGCACGTTGCTTATTGACTTGTCAACTAACCCGGTGCCCACCCACGAGCCAACCAGTTATCCAATCAAGGAGCAGCAATTTCTGCCAGCGTGACAACACACAGAGCCCAGTAACAGAAGGAGGATGGAGTCAAGCGCACGGTGAACTTAAACGGCGAGTTAGTTTAAAGTTGGATATTGGATATTCAAGCTTGCGTAGAGTTACCGGTTTCTCCCTTCTGTGAGGCCCGATGCAGGTGGACTGATTGCGGCTTTGGCTCTTCGGTTTCTCCCTCCTAGGAAACACGGTTGTTGATTTAGGGACAGACATTTCCAACCCGAACACTCTTGAGAACAAGAATAGCTTTTTTGTTTTGGGACACAATGACACAACAATACTGTGGAATATTCCACAGCGTTACACAGATGAGGTGCTCTTCTGACTCCATCCTCCTTTCCCCATAGACATAACAAAGAATAGACGCCACATCGACTGCTTCGGCCGCGGTAAGTACGGCCGCCATCTTGGAGCGGTCTTCCTACGTACAGGACAGCATCAGACAACAGTTTTCAAGATGCCAGAGCTCTGTGCCGCATATCTTTTTTTCACGAGTGCAAATCTTTTTTTTTACAAATACAAATCTTTTTCAGGAGTATAAATTCTTTCTGACCCTTATTTCATTCCACACTTCTTGCACGACTCGCTCGTTGCGCGAGCTGCGGTCAACCGGCACATGCCTCGCCCCTTTCTCCATACCTGTGTGGTTGATACGGACCTTTGGGGGCGGGTCTCTCCCTCCTCAAATGCTGCTTTCCTAACTGCCTCTATGGCTTGTCCCAGCGCTGGTCTGTCTATCTGTTGTTCGCACTGCCAGCAGACTTTTTTTATTTTATTCCAGAGACGCAGGCCAATATTAGGCCGGCGCTTCGGGAATACTCCCGCTTCTCCCCATGGCCAGTCCGGGCCTGCTCTTGTGCCTCACTTCTGAAAACACACCTGAGTCAATCATCAACTATCTGATCCAGGTGTGTTGGAGGTGGGGTGCATCCAAAAGGTTGCAGGATTGCAGCTTTGAGCACTAGTCAAAGGTAACTTAAAAACACATTCATGTTAGAGGATTTCAAACTTGTAACTTTCCAAAACTAACATTTATTTACACATGATGAAAAGTTACATTAGCTACGTTTCATTTTATTGTGCTGTTCAATGCCAACAAGTGTTAAAAGGGTTTTACACTAAAAGCTTTTTTGCCATTTTTTGAAGGATTTTGAAAGCCATCCAATTGTATGATGCAAAACATCATTTGGAAAATCACCTCATTAAAATGACCCCAGAATTTCGAATAGTTTGCCAGCAGTAATATAAAAATTAACTAGGGGTAGACTTGTTGCTTCAAATCCAGCCCTCAGAATCCTGTAACTTAGATTACTTTATACTTCAACACACCAGAGTGAATTAATCACCAGGACTTTGGAAAACCTGGCTGCTACTAAGGCAATCAAACCATTTGACTTAGGCGCGTTGGAACTGAGACAGTCTGAAAATTGCAGGAAACCAACCAGATCTGGATTTAAAGACCTATCACATCTCTCATTTATCTTTGTATTTCCAGATATTTTTGTACTTCACATTCTTACAATATTATGGAAATATTGCATTTTACAGCTTTTATCTTTTACTGGCTAACTTCCTGCCGTGACAAAGTCAAGTTCCCTCTTGTGGGACAAATAAAGGTGTATCTTATCTTATGTGGGAAAATATGTAAACAGTAAAACTCGAACTGCTCAGCACCTTTAATGCATTGATGTTTCTTTCTTTACTGAAGTCTTATTTTACTGTTTCAAATAACTTTTATTTTCCACTTAGTTTTAAAGGATAACTTCTAAAAGCCTAATCAGTGACTGGTAATTAAACATGTTAATTCACTGACAATATAGATTACCAACACATGATTAGGACTTTTGCACGGAGGTTGCTTTAATATTGACCCTTAGCTTGCCCGCATGGTTGAACCTGGTGGTTTTTTATTTTTATTTAAAAGGTTTCACTAAAGCTGCTTGTGAAACCCTTAAATTCACAATCCTATCAGCGCTGCAGGTATCACTATTGCATGACTTAGACGTCCTTCCCTTCAACGTCCCACTAACACGGTCAGCTTCTTGAGCAATGAGCTTTTGTGGCATCATCTCCTGGACGACAGTCATGTCAGCAGTCCTCCCTGATTGTGGGGGACGTAACATATTCCTATTCTGCATCGAAATCCCTTATTTATTTCGAGAAGCTAAATTGTGTGTTTCATAAGTAATAATCAAAAAGAAAACTAAAGAAACACTTTCATTAATTGTCGATTGCAACAGCATTGAGAGAAAAATAAGCGACACAGGAGACAAAAGTGGCAAAAATTATCATTTTTAGTTTGAACTGAGCCCTGAATAAAAGCAGCTTTTACATTGATGCTAATATTGAGCAGTAAGAAGGTACTGTATAACACAAAGTGTGTTGTTTTCCTTCCTCAAGCAAGCTGCAACAGCGAGATCCAGACAGTTCATTGTTTCCTAAGAAACGTTAGCGTGGCGGGGATCGGGTCAGTCCGGGGCGCTTCAATAGTAGGCAATTACTGACATTCTGCAGCGGCGCCTGAAGGTCGAGGTGCTCGTCGGAGCCGTCAAAATGACGGGGCTTCACGGTACGGAACAGCAGATGCAACAACAAATTAAGTGTGTTTGCTGATGGAGATGGGTTATTCAGGGGACGATGAACCTCCAACGAAGACCTTTGCCAACAAACCATAGGTTATTTTACACAGAAATGATGGGCTGAGCACTATTTCAAGCAGGCAGCCAACGATGACAAGAAGGACCCGCCGCTGACTCTGCGAATCCCCACAGTTACGTTATTATTTTTACTGAACGCCGTCCGTCCCAGAGTCCACATGAGTCTTCTCTCTGTTTGCCGTTCCTCCTGTTTTGCTTGGTTTCACACCCCAGTTTCAACTTCTCCTCTTCCTGACAATGACAAGAATCACTGTCATTATTACAATGGAATGGCCGGGAGTACGTTGACGGCTCAGAGAGTGTTAACGTGGCTTAGTGAGGACCCGCTACAATGTTCCCTTTGTCCGTTAAAGCACTGTGGGTCATCTTGATGACGCCATATTTAGCTGGAAGTAACGCAAAACTGTGACTACCAGTCCTAATTCTACACCGGACTGTGAGAAATGTTTGTGTTTGCTTCCAAAACGCCCTCTTTAAAGCCCTCCTAAACTATGGGAAAGGATACAGTTGTGCCCAAAAGATTTTAAGGTTGATTAAAGCTTTACTGCTTCAGTGTTTGTGGGATAAATCTGCTCTGAGTATAAGATCTGACTGAATAGGTATTTTAAATGAACATTGGTGCTTTAAGTCGAATGTTCTGTTTAGTAATCTTTAAGGTAACATGTCGCTCCTTTTTGAGTTATGTGGCTGCTCAGTAAAAGGTTCAGTTTTTTCCCCCCAGAAAGCTTCACGTTGCCCAAGAAAGTCGAACAGGAGCCAGAACCATCTTCTAAATAGGATTCAACTAAGACGTGAGCTATAAATTATCGGTCAGTAAATAATATTACAAGACAACGGATCTTATATACAACTATATGCAAATCAACAAGAACGTCTCGGGTGCGTTGACTTTAATTTAATTTAGCTTACTTCAAAAGCGACAGATCACAATGAATGCCGTCTGAAGGCAGTTTAAAACAACCCGATCCTGCTTTATTTGCACACTGCAATCAATGCATATTGTTGTATATATATTTACAGCTATATATTGTTAAGTTAATACCTACTCATCATATTTTTTCATATCTCTACTCTAGACATTGTTTATTCACCAACTATGCCAAAACAAATTCCCTGTATGTCCAATAACGTACTTGGTGATAAAGCTTTTACTCACTGAATGAATAGTAATGGGGAGGTTTTGTTTTATCAAACATGGTTAGCAGGAAACTTTCAGACTTTTTTTTTATGTTTAATTGCTCTGTATTTAATCAGGCGTCACATTGCTCCACTGTAGAGCAGGCACACCTTGTGTAGAGGCAACAGTATTTGATACAGTTCTCCCTGATACAATTCCTGACACTGGGTCATTTGCTGCACGTGTTCGTCTTCTGTATTTGCCCTTCCTTCAGGAAGGCCACAAAAATCTTTAAGAAGAGGGTTGCCACCAGCACAGAGCTTGCTCTGGAACAGTGGAAAGTTTTTAGTGGATCCGTACGAGCGTTTTGAACTCTTGCCCTGGTGTTAATAGGGACATCAAATACGCATGTACCAATTAACAGATGAGAAAAGTCAGTATTTTTGATAAAGATAACTTCAGACTGTTCTGATCATCCGCAAAAACAGAACCTTTCACACAGGAAAATGCTGAACGCTCTCATTGTCGTCTAAAAATGCTGCCATGAATCCAGCAGAAGGGCAAACTGTTGACAATAAAAAAACAATCCCTAACTGCTACTTGGATAGGAACTCAATCAACTATAGTAAACAAACAAAAACCTCAATGTAAAAATGTAGCAACACTGAAGCAATAAAGTTTGTGAAAAAAAAACTTTCTTTTAGTAACAAAAAAAAACATTTGGCCAACACTGTACTGTTTCTTAGTGAATACAAAATAAATGTTACCCAGAAAGCTCCTACTTATATGTAAACAGTGTAAACAGCCACTGGCAGCAGTCTTTGTGAAGGAAATCCTGCCGAAGTGTGACGTTAGTAACTCAGAGAAAACAAATGCAGGTAGACATTCCTTTGGCATCGGGACCAAAAAAAAACAAAAAAATCCCCAACAAAAACCAGAAACAAAAGAAAAAGGACGTTTTAAGAGACTTGACCCTGCAGCAGCTCATGCAGATGTTAGGCAACTAATCACATGAAGGGAAAGAGGGAAAAGGTTGTTGTTAGCTTGCATGCAGTGATAATAACATCCTAAACACCAAATAAAAATATAAAATAAAAAACAAGCAAAAAAGAAAATGATGCAGCAAAGAATCTGACAAACGGACAGAGTTCGTCTCAGCCACACACATTCAGAGAGGAGATCGCATTCATCTGAGGAGAGCTCAGAAGAAAGCATGGGCACACACACACGGTATGCGAGCACGTGTTGTTTTGTGTTTGTGTTTTTGTATTTTTCTGTGAAGGGTGAAGTGAATGAAGAGGCTTCTGCTAAATGTGCGCCAATAATGGCTGGGTCTCGCTGTCGGGGGGCTCACCCTCAGGGGGGGGCAGCTGGTACACCACGCAGAGGGAGGAGTACAGGCAACCCACGAATGACATCAGGCTCGCAAAGTACATCACCCCCTGAGCCCCACCCACCAGTGAGGTCAGAGGTCCCATCGCCACAGAGAGGAGGATCTGAGCAAGGAAATACTGACAGCTGAGCAGGGAGATGTCCACGCCCATCCCGCGCCTGGTGCCCTCCTCGGACGAGCCGCAGAACTGCAAGAGAGACACAAGCGCTACAGTTAAAGAACGTTTGATTTAGGTTAAATAAAACAAAACAAAAAAACCCTATCATCCTTTACTTGCCACCAGCAGCCGTTTTTGTTGTTTTAGTTTCTATCGTAACATAATTATTGCTAGCTATAGAGTTCAGAGACTAGTCGGCAGACAACCAGCATGCATGATCCAACGTTTATACATTTTTACCATGCAGCTACATGTGTGACTGAGGATGATGGTGGTTCAGAAACAACGAGGGCATTGGATTGCCACCAGTGCAGAGCTTGCTCAGAAGCAATGGAGAAGTTTGAGGGGTTCTGCACGGGAGTAATGGCCCCTTGCCTGGTGTTGATGCGATTTTTCTAAGGACTTTGACTCCAAATTGTTCACTTACTTGCACGTTTCTTTTCCTCTAAAGATCATTTCTACTATATTGTACAAAATGGTAGCTCCAAAAAGTTGGAACACCTAGGTGTAATGCAAAATGACATGTCATTGGCTGCCATTTGCAGAGTAGCCAATCAAGGAGAACCGTTTATTTTCCTTGGCGTTTATTCCCATTCAATGGTCGTTCCAATAAACAAAACTGGATATATGATTTTGTGGTGTTGCAAAGACAGTTTGCAACACCACAGATTTCCGCATGCCCTCCTAGAATGCATTTAAGAAACTCTTATGGTATATTCGCAAGTATTAACTATTCACAGGCAGCTGTATTCTTGGACGATGGAAGCATTTTCTTTGTCTCCATAAAATGTTGCTGTATGTGAGTCCCTTAAAGGAGTACAAATTATATCTGAAGCGGTAATAGACATCAGCATTATTGATTTAGTAAAAAAAACACTTTTTTTTTGTTTTACACATGCATTTGTTTTCAGAAACTTTATTATGATTAAGAGGCATTTGAAAAATATATATTAAAAGATTGTGTTGTGAGAAAAAAAACCTACTTTCTCCATAAACATTGAGGAAAACTTTGATTTACATACATCTGTTATGCTCAAATAAAACATTCCCACAGAATTTAGCTCCCAATTATCATTTTCAGAATGTTTGCTGAGTCTCTTTCATGTCTTTTAAAAAAGCTGGAAACATAACTTTTTATGGCTCTCTTTAAACAACTGCTTTGCTTTTGGTATTCCTTCATAAAGTGGATCTGTGGGGAGCACGACTCGTAGTACTTTCAGAGTTCATTTAGTAGGAAGATTTCACTTAGTAGGTTTGCAGCTGAGCCAAACTCCTACTATGACAACTCACAGAGATCCTTTTAAGACATGGTTTTATAACCCAAACCTGCTTTTATGCTTTACCCCAACCTGCCTCTTGTCCTGTCTGTTGTGTTCATTGGTCTTCGTGATGTTGTTTGTTTTTTCTAACGAACCTCTAAAAGCTTCACAGAATCAAGTTGCACAGGTTTTATCAAGCAATTTGGCGACTTGTTTTGTTCCTATTTGCTCTAATTTAGGGCTATCAGTGCTTAGAGGGCTAAAAACAAATGCACAACCACATTGCAATATTTAGTTTTCTCTTCCCGGTCACGAGTTACTCTTTCTAAATATATTACATTAAATGTCACTAGAATACACCAAGATTTGTGGTTTTAACATTAGTAGATCAAGTGGTGTAAATAGTATTCGCTAACCACCGTATTACGTGTTTGAAAAAAGCTTTAGAAACAGTGACCTGAATGTGGTGTGAAAAGCAGCTTGCTTACATTTACATATTACTTTGTTTAAATTGTCTGAAATTTTGCATACTGTCTCTCATTTTACAGGCTTGAACTATAAAAACGTACAGATCATCTTTTAGTTGCGCTCAGAAGATTTTAACAGCATCCAGATGAACAAGAACAAAAGCAAAGGAAAATAAAAAGTTTAAATATTTTCCCAAGGGTTTAAGGTTTACAGATGCTGCCTCTCCGCTTTGTTTGGGAACGGACATGGTGTCTGCACACAGGCCAGCAAACACATGGTGATAGAGAGTGTAGAGTCAGGTGATGTTGCAGTGGCAGTTAGGTTCATTGCTGCCAATAACAGTTAAAGTCCTTATTTAGCATTTGAAAATGTGGAAACAAATACAGTTACTCAGATGTCCTGTGTATAAAGTGTTCTTCCAGGGAAACGGTCTGCTTAAAGATTATTGATTCAAGGGTCTGATTAATAAATATTTTTCAAATCATCATCTCTATCACAAACCAGAAATACCACTGATTTAACAGTGAAAAGAAATTACACACACATATCAGACAAATGGTAATCGTCTTAAATAGATAAGAAGATCACAAAGAAATACTGTATTTTACCTATTTTGAACTGTTATGAGTGAATATTGTTAATCTTTTTGGGGCTTGTTTGACTGGATCATGACTATTTAGAAGATTCACCTTTAAGAGAAAGGAGATATCACCAGTTCTTGTCAAGCTTTTACATAAACACTCCCCAACTAATTTACAACAGGAGTTATGAATTAATCGTGGACTGTCGCCTGCTAATGCATTGTCAAAATGAAGTGTATACGTTTAAATGGACTCACACACACACACACACACATGAAACATTTTTGGTTAAACCTTTCAAAACAACTTCACCATGTTTCTTCATTTAATAAAAAAGTTCATCTTATAACTTTGATAAATCTTTATTTTTCAGATGGAGTGAGAATGACTTTTTAGGTTAGTTGGGAAACGTGCTTTCAGGTATAGCTTCCATATTTTTAGTAGGTTTGAAGTCCAAAAATTGGGTAGGATTTGGGGAGTTTCTTTAATTCCCCTTCTTTGGGCAATGCACCAACATCTCTCTCAGCAAAACCGGCCCTTAGCATGATGGTGCCACCAATCTGCCAAACAGTTGACTACACAGACTAAAGCAGTGAAAATCAACTATTTCAAGCTCAACAAAAATGTGCCGCTATCGAAGGAAGCATTTAGGCTACATTGGTATTAAATATGTTTGTAAGAGTCAAGTTGAGTTAATCAAACCAAAGAAAATGTAAAAACTTTCAAGCATGGCGGTGGTCTCCTCATGCAGAAGAGCCGTTTTGCAGCCAGATGTGGTAGTACTGTTTCACAAGTAGTTAGAATAATAAAAGGGCTGCAATGGGTTAACAAAAGCCTTAATCTTATCACTATTAAAAATGTGTGAAAAATGGTTACAATTGAAAACTGTATGAGGAAACCCAACAACTAAACGGAGTTCTACTGAATTTGTCACTAAGTTTAAACTTGTGCACCAAATGTAAAGTTTTATAATCATCACACTGAGGGGGGAAAAAACAATGGTTTAAATAATTCATAAAAAGAAAATTACGTTATTGACAAGTGCAAATTTCTTGCTTAAGCTGTTTGTTTCACATCAGTAGGTTGAAAACTTTGCTTCATGTTTCAGCCTTTCCTTCAGATTTACATGTTTTGTGAAAGCACATTAAAAAACATTCTTTAAGGGAAAGTTAAAATCCATTTCCGCAAATTATAAGACTCTCACCTGTGGGCTCTGGTAGTATTCACACAGCAGAGAGTAAGGCAGCGTACACAAAGAGGAGAAGAGCACCCCGTAAGTGACACACAGCGACAGCACCACGTAGAGGTTGGTGGATAGCGTCGCAAGGCCTGTGCCCAAACCAAACGCCAAGTAGGCAAAAAAATAAAGAGTGCGTAGGGAGAAACGTTCCTCTAGTTTCTCCAATATGGCTGGAAGTGGTAAAAAGAAAGAAAGATAAAACAACTGATGTCAGACACTGTTTTGCATAAAGTAAGAGATTCTTCTCGCACGAATCGTTTACTGATTAGTTCACTCATTACCTGAGTAGAAAGCAGCACTGAATGCATAGATGCACATTCCCCAACAACCCATGCTGACACCAGCGTTGTAGCGCTGGTAAGCCTCCGAGTCGTGGGGCGCTTTGGGGTCTCCTTCAAAGACAACCTCGCCCATGAAGTCAGTGTAAAACAGCAGCATGCCTTCAAATGACAACCAACCTGAAAGTACGGAGAGAGAAAAAAGCATTAAAAAAGGATTATGAGGTAAACTTAAAGATATTTCTTTAGGGAGTTCTGACTCTTACCCAAAAAATGATTAGTGCACAAACTCCTCAGAGAAGGAGGCATTCTGTAGATGGCTATACACAGCAGCTTCATGGACATTTGAGTCTCTCCTGTCACCACGTTTTCACTAAGATCACTCTCGTAGCGGACTCCATTCAGCAAAATATTCGCGACCTGGTGCAGAGAAAAACAAATGTTGTATAAAATGAAAACATGATGTTCCATGTCCGATGACCGAAACTGACTGTTGTCTGAATGTGTTGCTTACCTGTTGACTAAAGGTCACTGTTCTCCTCCGTCCGTTCTCCAGCCGTACAATCTGCGTCGCCGTCGGCTCCTCCATCAGAGCCAGACTCTGAGGTCGCTTCAAGATCCCGGCGGAGGATCCCCAGTGCATCCCTTGCCCTAACTGAGGCCCAGCTATGCCCTCAGTTTGTACGTCTCCCTCAGTCTGAGGCCCCTCTGCCTCCTGAGACTCTAACCCGTCAGCCTCAGTCCGACCTACAAGGGGGTTTCCTGCCTTCTGCTGGGACTCCTCAGAAGGATGGGCTTCTCCTGCAGATAGCGGGACGGCGGTGGAGTCCGAAGCCAGTGCCGGGGGAGTCTGCTGACCTGTGTAGCAGTCTATGAGCACGCTGTCAATGTAGGAGGTTCCCAATGAAGAGGCAAACTCATTGATGCCAGTCAGCGAGCTGTCCCTGCTGATAAAGCTGCCATATTTTGGAGTGAGTGGACTCAGGGGTGATATTGGGCTGGTGAGACCAGAGCAGAGGCGTGCATTGGCGCTGCAAGAATGAGCCAACGAGTCACAATTACCTTGGTGAGACTTGGGAAAGTTGTAGCTGCCAAGGTCGTCGTAGTCCTCCTCGTCTGGCCCCAGACCGGCTCCGGGGGGAACGGGAGGAGACAGAGGGAGAGGGAGGCTGGGGCTTTTCAGATGCTTCTTGCTGGAGTTTCTGTTTGGTTGGGTCTTTGGTAACGTCCTCTCAGGAATGCTCATTAGAGTCATGGAGGTGGCGAACACCAATGTGATGCTGGTGAACAGGTATATGACCCTGAGCTGACCCCCCATAGATCTTCCAAACTGGGTCTGGTCCCAGTTAATGCCGCCAACAATGTAGCCGAATCCTCCCCCCAGGCCTAAGCGCAGAAATGAAGAGGGGAAGGTGCGATAGTAAGAAACTGCAGTTACTACTAGTCCTGGAATCTGTCATTGTGCAGAACAAATGGACATTTTATGTGACCATGATGTTTGTTTGTGTCTTTGTGATAACTTGGGGACATTAATGAACCTGAACTGAACTAAACGAGTTGTTCTAGTTTTTAGCCATCATTGCTTGGGTCTCACCTGCAACCAACAAACTTCAGGCGAACCGTTTAGACCTTTCCTACTTTTACCTCCAACTTTGTTTCATACCAAACATTTCTGGATGGAAAATGAAGCCGTCTTCTATGCAAGTTTTACTGATCATGCTTCAATGTGCGACCACCCGGGAGACATTCTGTTCTATGCCCTTAGTCAACTAAGAAAATCCTTGCCTGCTGTTATCCTTATAGTTATGAACTCTAAATATATACTAACAGTTAAATTGGAAATGATGTGATAAGAAAGAAAAAGCTAAAAATATGTGGAAATTCTAGTAATTTTAACCCTTAAGTAAAAAGTGTTTAGAAATATGCCATTTCTTTACAAAACAACAGATTAAGGCACAAAAAAGCAAAAAAAAATAACAAAACAACAAAAAAACACTATCATAATAACTTCTATCATCTTTCCTATTTAACCACATGTTTTATTTCAATTTGCCTCATCTTCTTAATTATTTAGTGTTTGGAGTGTCAGATTATGATCGTTAACATCATAGAGAATCGGCGGAGGGAGCTATAAAGTTGGGTGATGAAAAGGAAGGATTCTAGTATAAAACCTTGATGTAACCAGGGTAAAAAAAATAATTAAAGTTCAACATCTCATCTAATTTCTTGCACATGACAGTGTAAAATAAGATTAAAACAAGCTCATATTTAAGGATAAATTAAGTCTAAAATAAAAAGGTCTTCATTACCTGCTAGTAATGCATGAATGTTGAGCCCCCGGTCCTGATCCTCGGGGCTGCACACATCCATCATGTAGGCGTGGCTCGGGTTGTCGGCCGAATCAGCGCTGAAATCCATCAGAACCACGCCGCACACCGTCAGGATGATTCCCCACTTGTGATTTGATGCCGTGTCGGCCAGGACAACCCCGATGTCTCGTCCGTTCAGAACCAAAGTTAGACCGACTAAAGCGCCTATTTAGAGGCAACGAATGAAAAATACAACTTCTTTATACGTTTAGGTGACTCATCTTAATAAAGGCAATTGAAGAGGAGCAAAAACAAACTGGCTTGAGCAGTTTTAGATTAATTTAAGATGTATTTCTTAAGGTTTAAGTATGCGTTGTAGTCGTAGGCTTATAAGAGATATTAAACATTTTATATACTGCATAAATCACCTCCTGCAGCAGAAATAATCTTCCGTATTGAATATTACATCCACCATAAGGTTTTGTATAGCATTTATCTATTGTTACTTTTGACTTATAATAGACTGAGCTGTTTAAAGAAAATATGCTTACTGTGTAATATTACACTCTGCAAAGGTATTCTAATTTTGTCTAGCACTATGCTAATGTGACTAGCATTTAGCCAGGTGCTTTTCAGACATCCGGCTTGTAGCATAAAAACTGTAGTGATAAAACAATGTTAATCTAATGAGAACAATGGATGAGGCTTCTTCAGTTTCCTGTTCTTCTTCACAAAGCTATTTTTCACCCTACCGTCAAAAAGTATGACCTAAAATGTTTTCCAATATCTCTTTAAATCTTTTCTTTGCTTTCTAAGCTCCGTGACTTTATCCGCCGTTGTAAAGCATTCCTACATTATTCTTTGAGCATGCCTCACCTACAGCCAGAGCAAAAATAAACGGTCTCCTCCTTCCAAACCGGGATGTGCAACGATCGCTCCATGCTCCTAAAAGAGGCTGAACAAGGAATCCTTCACGTAAAAAAAAAAAGACACATATTTTCAGTCTGTTGTGAGACTCAAAAAGACACGTTAGGCGAATTTCATCAACTCACCAAGAATGGGGCTAATGAACCACACCAGGCTGTAGAACTGGTCCGGGAGACCCATCTGTAAGAGAACAGGGGTCACATAGGCCGTCTCCATGGCGTAGCTGAACTCGATGCCAAACAGGACGCAGCCATTGAGGAGCAGCTCCTGGAAGGTGCGTCTGGGGGGAAGCTCACTGAGGTTCAGCTGGTCCAGAGGACAGGGCGTGTTCGGCGGCGGAGGCGGCGAGGGTCGTATCAGCTTCCTGCACTTCGGCTGTCTTTGGAAGTTGTTGGCCCGGTGACTGAGATGCCTCGTGGTGGACATCGGGAAGGTGGCCGTCTTGGGCAGCGATGTCCTCCAGAGGCCTTCCTGAGCTGAGGATAACCTCCCCGCTGGACTGGCCAGGAGGGGGTCAGTGGGGGTGCCCATGCCTGGAGATGACATCTCTGTCAAGCGGGAGTACACTGCAAGATGTGAGAGCACACAGAAGAACAAATGAGACATGGTCGAACCGCTCTGCTCTGATGTGCAGATGAGAGTTCAGCCTTGGACCTGTGTGTGTTTTGGTGCTGCTGCTGATTCCAGCTGCCGGGAGGACACTGCAGTGCATCCGGTGCGCATATTGTGCGCAGAGCACCATGTGCGCTCCATGCAACTCTGCGGCATTTTAATGTTTCATGCAGGAAGACAGAATCAGGGACAATTCGTCACCAGCTGCGGCGGATATCTGAAAGAAATATGCAGATTTATGCCATTCACAAATCCTTACGTCGGTTCTCTGCTGCAGAAACGTCCGCATTGATGCTCTGCGTCGCCCTCGGCTCTGCATGTGAATGTCTTAAAGGTGAAAAACCGCCAAACGAACGACTGGAAAGATTAATAATAATGATTTTAAAAAAAAAGGCGTGCAGAGATGAAAGATCATTATTACCTTCGTGGGACGGCTCGTCATTTATTGCGGCTCACAGTGGAGGTAAACAGTGGAGTCATTATGTGCAAAGAGACGCAGTGTTAATTACAGGAGTCACGGTTACTATCATATTTGATATTTTTTTTATTTTGCCCGTTGCTTTGTTTTCCCTATGATGCGTCTTTCCCCCCAGCTCTCTCCTGCGTCCCTTTTCCTCCTCCCTCCTCCTCCCTTCTCTCCTCGTTCGCCTCCTTCCCCGGTCTCAAATGTGACGTCATGCCCCTCCCTGCAACATCAGCAGCAAGAACACATCTGCCCCTCCACGCACGTCCACGCACGTCCATGCCTCACTATCTATCTATCTATCTATCTATCTATCTATCTATCTATCTATCTATCTATCTATCTATCTATCTATCTATCTATCTATCTATCTATCTATCTATCTATCTATCTATCTATCTATCTATCTATCTATCTATCTATCTATCTATCTACGTTTGGTTATTATATATTTTTTTGTAAATATATATATTTTTTTAATCTATCTTTATACTGAGTGCCTCGCTATGCTTTTGCTGCTCCGACCCACTGTGGGACTAAAATTGAAAATAGCATGAAATCTGGGTGTTGACAGAATTACTGCAAAAAATTGCAATAACTAAAGATTTTTAAATTTTTCCCAAATTATGATGCATTTGTATTTATTTGTCAGAGGTTTTAGGGAAATATAATTAATAAACCATGATATTTTGTTGCCTCATTTCTTTCAGGCACATGTCGTTATATTTATATATAAGATTTGTCTAGAATAAAGCACATTTCATGTTTGCATGGGGAAAACAGTAAAGGTGGACTCATCGGACAACAATACATGTTTTACTTTGTCCACAGTCAAAGATTTGCGCTCCTTGCACCATTAAAACTGATGTTTGGCATTGGCACGAGGGACCAAAGGTTTGGCTACGTTGACCCTGTGGAGCTACAGACGTACCGTTTTGCTGGAAAAAGGAGAGTAGAGGTTCACAATTAATTCTCCTGTGATTTATACAGGCGTGGTTTTATGTTTTTCTTTTGGATACAAGCCGGGTTAGCACCCGAACGTCCCTTTCAGACAGCTTCCTCTTGCGTCCACAGTTAATCCTGTTGGATGTGGTTCATCTTTCTTGGTGATATGCTGACATTACCCTGGATACTGTTGCTCTTGATATGTCACAAAGACTTGCTGTCTTGGTCACAGATGCGGCAGCAAGACAAGCACCAACAATTTCACCCTTAATGTTGTGTGAATTGCAAAGAAAAGAGAAAAAAATGTGAGTGGTTTGGTGGAGGGCTGTAAGGCAGGTCGGGTGGGGGCTCAGCTGAGCCATGCTGAGGCTGTGACTGACGCCAGGGAGATGTCCCTCAGTCAGATAACTGAATTGTGTCCTGCAAAAATATTAAAAGCTTTTCTACAGCAAACCAAAGGGATGAAGGGTCTGAAAATAGAGCAGCATTTTCCAAGCAAGCTAAATTTGTACAATTCAGCTAAACGTTGTATTAAACACAAAGTTATTCCAGACTTTACTGAACAAGAAGTATGCAGACTGAGAAAACCGATATATAAAAGTCCGAAAGCAGCTTGGTTTTTAAATGGACATTTGTTTTAATCTGTGGCCTTTTCACTTTTATTTTGACTGTTTTTAATTTTAACACTGAATTATTAATGGCTTGTTTTAAAGTGGGGACCAGAGAGTCTAGCCAAAGAGCACTAATGTTTGTTTTATCCAAGAAATGCATTGGAATGAAAATAATCAAGCAGAATGGAATAATGTGTGTGAAGGGCAGGTGGTTTTAAGCTATTTTACCTCCCAGAGAGGAAGCGTTTTTTATTATCCAGAGCTTTTACTCCATCATCTATGGAGATATAACATATTGTCAAAGGGAGATGTCTTTTTGTAACAGCGAAATTTGAACAGTACACATTGGTTTTAAATCAACATTTTTGCTCCAACAAATGGTGCAGGGGAATAGTTTTTTTTAACTAAAATTAACAAAGTTTTAAATTCCTGGGGTTTAGAGGATTTATTTTTGTTCCTGGATGGGGATTTTAATTGCATTTAATGTGAAATTTTAGATCGTAACCATGCAGAGCCTCATCCAGCCTCCCAACATGCTCAGAAACAGCTGGTATTTACTCACGGCCTGGTGGATGTATGGCTTAAGGATGCACACGGACTGCCGATAGTACAGCTGGTCCCACCTGAGTAAGGGGTAAGATCTCTCTTGCCAGACTTGATCGTTTTTATTGTTTTAAATATCGTATTAATTCTGTTAAAGGTTCTAAGATAATACCCGTTGGTTTTACTGATCATTCTTTGATTTTATATCATGTTGTTTTAAGGAGCTTTTTTTCCAGGAGTGGCATTTTAATTCAGTTTTAACTAATAACAGGGTATATACAGAAGTTTTGGATTATTTCTGGATTAGTTTTGGACTGTTTTTGAGTGTCTTAAGCAGTGGTGGAACTGTGGTAAGACTGACATTAAGCTCCCGTGTCAGCAGTATACTCTTAAGGTCACGCATGAATTTTTTATCGCCGGGCCTGTGTGGATCCTCCAACAGGGTTATTGGTAAAGATACAAACACAGATTGTTAATCTTTTTTCGAACGGTTTACATTGGGTACCACAGTTTTTTTTTCTTCTTTTACCCAGAGAGGAAGGGGGAAAGGGCCTCATTCACTTGGCCACTAGGTCTGTTACCTTCAGGTTTAAATTCATTCAGAGATTTTTGACAGATCCTCAAAATCTGGTGTAATGCCAGCTGTAGAGACGAGTGAGTAACTGTGGACTGGATGCTGCACTGTTTAAAATTATTCTAATCTTTTAAAAGTTAATTGGGTGCCTCCTTTTTATCAAAGTGTTTTTAAGTCTTGGGCTTTTTTTTTTATGTGTTGAAAGAAAAAAAGAGCCGCTAGTCCACGGAGCCAGGCTAGACGTCTCCAGCGATGCCACGCCTGGGTTGGCGATGACGCTCTGTGAAAATAGATTGCAAGTACTCCAGCAGTTTCTGGACATCGTAGGGCCGGAGCTGAGGGACTCTAGAGCTTTGGGCTCTTTTCTGGATTTCAGATCTACCAGACTGATGGAGATGACCCTGGAGCTCTGGAGATGGAGGTGTGGAACCTGATAAAAGTGACCCCTTCCCAGACGTCTGCGTGAGTTTGTGGACCTCAATGGACCTCTTCTCAAACATCCTGAGAAGATAAGTTTTAACACAGCTGACAAGAAAAAGCTGTAACAGAACCGAGTAAACACTTTAAACAGAAGGGGTCTTTGTGACAGAGCCCCCACTATGTGGACTCAAAGCCTGGGAGGAGATGGAGTGACTCCAGGGTGGCGGGTTCTGTATAAGCCCCCCCCCCCCCCCCCCCCC
>JAVLVB010000698.1:129540-146813 GCA_032876305.1 Orestias chungarensis | reverse complement strand
CTGTAGTAAACCTTATTCACCTGTAGTAAACCTTATGCACCTGTAGTAAACCTTATGCACCTGTAGTAAACCTTATGCAATCTGCGATATGAAAACATTATATTTTGAAAATATTTTAAACAATTGAAGATTGAACTAAAATTCCATAATCTGACGTGAATACACCAAACAACAGAAACAACGGTGTTATGAGAAAAACAAAAACATTCATTCATTGTGAAGAAATCGTGTTACAAAATCCGCCCTCACTAAGCCCCGCCTTCGAACCTTAGTCCCCACACACTGATTGGTTTAACGTATACCGTCAAAGGAATTTCATTGGATTAGAATTCGTAAGTGGGCGTAACCGGAAGAAGGCGTTTCGCAACCGCTGCAGTGAAGTGGGAAGTGTCCACTGCTCCTCGCTGGTTTCTGCTTGTCGTGTTTCATTATTTTTCTCTTCAGGTAATCGGTTTTGTTTTTAAACCTGTTGCAGTTAAAGCTGTTTAAAATGGCCTCGGTTGATCTGGCTAAAGTTGGGAAGAACCTCCTGAAGAGCACCGACAGTGGAGAGGTGAGCTGGCTGAGCTGTCTGGGTAGAGGGGTTGTATCTCAATAAATCTGCTCATTTTTAATGTTTTTACATCTATTATTGCAATTCATGTTGACTTTTTTCAAACTGTGTAGATGACACATGACAGTTAATCATGACTCTCACAGTCACTCCTTTAAAGGACCTATTTTAAAGCTGTTGTTCTCTTTTCCACTCCTTCCTTTTGGTGTTTTCCTCCATGTCTTCAAGAAAGTGGAGCTCCAGTCTCTGTGGCAGGGCCAGACCGTTGTCGTGTTCTTCCTGCGAAGGTTCGGCTGCCAAGTGTGCCGATGGATGGCTTCAGAGATCAGCAAGCTGGAGCCTGACCTCAGGGCCAATGGGGTCTCGCTGGTGGGAGTCGGACCAGAGGAGTTTGGGCTCCAGGAGTTCAAGGAAAGAGGGTTTTTTAAAGGCTGTAAGCATCACTCACTCACACCCTGCAATGCTATGATTAGTTCTGTTGGTGAGAAATAATCTTGACACATTCAGGCTAAAGTTAGAGTTTGAATACAGTCACTTGCATTATCTCCAGTCTGAAGCTTCAATGCAGCCTTTTGTAACCCACTGGGCATGTTTATCGACTCTACTGTTCTCTACAGCCGGTCCTGTTGTATAAATAGTGTAAAACCTTATCTGGAACCGTATCTTTCAGCTGTTTATGTGGATGAAGAAAAGAAGTGTTACAAGGATTTGGGATTCAAACGGTGAGATCTGTGACAACACAGTATAACCTGTTGTAATTTGAACTAAACTTCCCTGCAGATGTTTTAATAAGTGTTACAGATACAAACTTCAATGTCTTGTTTTTTGTTTTTTGTTTTTTTCAAGTATCCAGTTAACACTTTTTAAAACCACTAAACGCAGTGATGGCAGCTGTTTTTTTTATTGTTTATTTTGTTTTCTTTAAGATTCTGTCTTCACAATTATAGAATAAGATAAGATAAGATACACTTTATTGATCCCGAAGGAAATTGTTTATGTATAGAAATGCAACATTTTAAGAATATCTAAGATAAATCTGATTAGACGGAGAATGTCTGTAAACATTGATTCAAGTCTTCCCATAGATTCCCATTTAGATTTAGTTCTGGACTTGGAATAGGTCGTCTATGTTTGTGTCTTCTGTAACCTGTAATGGGTGCAACCAGCTTCCCTCTCTATTGAAAATGGCCCCTGTAAGCTAGAGTTAGCATGTTGTTTTATAACCATACTCTGCATTAGTAGTCGTGGTGTCCTGATACAATTTGATATGATATCAGCATGAATCATGCAGATTTTTAATAACTTCTGTAGTGTGAAATGTTAAAAAAAGGCATGATTAAGAGATATTACTCATAGAACAATAGTTAACAACAATAGTAAAGAGAAAAGGGATCCATTTGTTAATAATCGATGGTTTACATAAATGTTAAACTTTATTTAAAGACTGAAGGTTCTCCAATGGGATAAAATCAAGGACAAGTTTTGCAATGGAGGCAAACCCTGGATAGGACTGGTCGTGTTTGAGTGCTGATATGAAAAATGTTAGATGTAGTCCGGTAAAGTCAAATATTCACTTTTATCCTGATATTACACCAATTTCCCATTTCAATATTGATTCTGACAAATTTCTCTTTGCCGTGTCTGTTGTGCCCGTTGTCTTAATGTGGGTAACTAATAACTAAACCTCTGACCCCTTCCTGGGTCTTTTCTGTAAGCACTTTATGTACAAATGCAGCATAGTAACAAACCAGGTGCACAAGCATTACGTTTGTAGTCTCGTTTGAGTCAAATACATTTGTGAAATATCTAGTTACGAATTCCAAGGTTTTATTAAAGGAAGCTGTGTTTGTTCACCCTTCCAGGTACACAGCTTTAAGTGTGGTTCCTGCTGCTTTAGGAAAGAAAGTGAGAGATGCGTCTTCAAAGGTAGATATTTTCATGTTCTTCTTTAAGAACCAGACTGACAAAAAATGTACAACAAGTTTATTTTGTCTTGCTTATGTAATTCATCTCATAATGATTAGATATAGATCATATACCTTCACGTCGACCTTTTCTGACTACATTTTGTGTCTGCTGCCTCCAGGCCAGTGCTGCAGGAATCCAGGGAAACTTTTCTGGAGATCTGCTGCAGAGTGGCGGCATGATCATTGTGGGACAAGGTATAATCCATATTTATATGCAGGAAAAGAAGGTTTAGCTCAAAATACCTGATAATAGGATTACAAGTTTGCAGTAATTCAGGAGTATGCTTTGTGATTGGATAGAAAGGCTGTCAGGTAAAAACTTAGAATGCATTTTGTGCTCTAGAGGGCAGTAGTGTATCAGGTTGTTAATCAGAATAACAACTATGTTCTAGTCTTTACCCCAGAGCTGGGCAGAAAGGCTGGCTACACTCATTTCTCTATTTTTTATTACGTTTTCTTTACTCTAATACATCACAGTTGCAAATACATTGTAGCATTTTGTTATTAAAATGGCGAAAAACAGACCTTTTTAAACAGGTGGATAAAAGCAAATTATCCTTTTAGCTGTTATTTCAAATCACTTTCAGGCTCAGGACAAACACTAGTGGCTGAAAATAGAAGATTGTTCTGCTCCTCTCGGTTAATGTGCTGATACTCTCTTTTATGGTGCTGCAGGGCAGCTTGACCTGAGGGAAAGGGTTTTAAATCCCGGGCCGCTCTGTGCTGTGTGGCTCCAGACTTATAACTTTATTCCACCTGTTTTCCTTCTTGGAAACACTCTAATTTCACACCGAATGAAATTTTTTCTTGAGATGTTATCGATATATAGAGATATAATAATATATGTTCAACATACCCAAATGAAGCAGGCCACCTTACTGTATTAATAAAACAGGTGATAAAGTATTACATTTAGGAGGTCTGGGCAGCTTTATTTGTATATTGCATTAAGCAATAAGGCAATTCAAAGTGCTGATAAAATGAGGAAAATAATATAATAAGGAAAGGTTATATATCATTTTTATTAATCACTGTTCTAGATTGTTATTAATCAAGGCAACCTTAAAAAGCTGTGTTGCCTTTGCAGAGAGGATTTGGAAATGTGTTTTAATGGGTGCAACACTCATACCCAATTTTGTTGCTTTGTCCAACAAACAAATATTTTTCTTACAGTTGTGGCACCTTTTTTAAGAGGAAATATTCTGGCTTAATTCACAGCTAACGATTTAAATCATATAGAACAAATGACTAAACACAAATGTCTAGGTTTATACACCCTTGATGGGATGAAGGTGATTCCTTTATGTGACAAAATGCTCATATTATATATTCCTATTGTTTTAGTAGCCTAACAACATGTGGTAATCTGGTTAATAGACAGTTAATTTCCCTTTTTCTTTCTGTGTAAAGGTGGAGAAAAGGTGTTACTCCACTTCATCCAGGATTCACCAGGAGACTTTGTTCCTCTAGAGGACATCTCTACGGCTCTCGGTCTCTCCGCCACAGTGACAACCGGGCAGAAACCGGTGGTAAGACCCTTTATGTTTATTAAACTAATGTAATAAGACCACACTAAACCGCACATTAAAGGCTTAAAAAAAGAATCTGAGGAAAAGGGAAAAGGTTTTTACGTCTGTACATACGGTTGCAGACGCGGCCTCAATTCACAAGCAATTTCACACCTATTAGTTTGTCTCGCTGGTCTGGCAGGCGTCTGTTATTTCACATTAATCCAGCAGGATAACTTAAAACGGACGATAAAGATTTATTTTTGGCCTAACCAGTTTATTATATGGTGCTTAAAATAACATATTTATTTGTCAAAATAGGAACCAAGCTGCTGCGGTAGTATTGCGGCATAGTGGTCGAATTGTACAAGCGTCTGACTTACTCGGTTAGAAAGGCAGAATTGACCTTTCTGGTTTTGTCTGTACCAGTCCATTCCCTGTAAAGGTACCGCCACACTATAGAAAACAACATCTGCAGTTTGAAATGTTAACCTTTACTGTCTTTGTCCAAATCTATGCAAAAAGAAAAAGAAAAATGCTTACGACCTAGATTAAGCAAGATTAAGACATTTATTTTCAATCTCTTTAACACAGAGAACTATGCCGTAGCATTTGCCTCTTTACAGATTTACATTTTTGGTCAGAAGTTACCGTTTCATCATCCTGATTTTATTATCAGACAAATAAAACCTGAGTAAATGCACAGTTAGCTTTAACATTTTTGTAAGCAAAGATTATTGAAGATTACATCTTCTATAATGTCATCGAGCAACCTTCTACATTCAAAAACAAAATGGAGATGGAAGTGGTATGGGATTGCTTTGTTGCTTTAAGACCTGGGCGAGTTGCCGCAGTTGATGGAACCATTAAATCTGTTTTCTACTAAACATAAAATCTCCGCATCAATTTGAAATCCTAAACGCAGGCAAACTTGCGTTATGCAGTAGAAAGACGAGCCAAGGGAAGTCTACATCAGAACAGCTCAAAGTCAAACTAGATGAAGAGTTTGGAGTGGCCTAGTCAAAGTTTGGACTCAAGTCTTGTTGAGACGCTGCATGTTTAATGAAAAGTGGTTGTTAATGTTCAAAAACCCTCCTAGTAAGTTTTATTATGAATCCTAATTAATCCAATGCCATTCACTGGGATGATTACTTTAACACTCACCTTAAATAGTGATTATAACATAGCCTTAAATCACAGCGGGAAAACTGCCTGTTTTATTTTGTGTCTGTAAGATTAATTTGATGAGGCAAATATTTTTTTCACCAAAAAATCCAAAAAATCTGCAGCTCAGAGAATGAGTCACATTACTGATCACAGGGCTGTGATGTCAATATCTAATGTGCCATGAAACAAAAATTATATCTGAAAAGCAGTACTTGCTGTGTTTCAAATGCTAATCGTTTTTGAATCCCCGATCTAATTCCTGTGGTCCGGAGCTTCATAGAGATTGTCCTGTGATCAAAGGATGTTTTGATACGGCACATAAATTTACCACGCTTACTTCAGACATTTTGTTTCCTGGTTCTGTCGGGCGATTCCAATAAAAGAGCGTACGTCAGATCTGCTGGAGCGCACCGCCAGGATCTGTCTGACCACTAGCAGATGACACTAGCAACAGATTAGACCTTGTTCCCTTTAGGGGGTCATAATGCGTCTGGAACAAGAGCAAGTCACAAGCTTTAAGCTGTTCTGATTTTGATAGCGGTTCAGGCAAATTTGAAGTTTCAGTAAAAAGGAGAAAAAAGGTTTCTATCAAACATGTATTCTTAATAAAGTTTAGGGTAAAAGGTAAAGAAACCGTTGTCATAAATGCTTTTGTTTCAGGAAGTACCCTCCGTTCATCAAATAAAAACAGAAATTCGTACTGTTAAGCGTCATTTCAAGGATTTAAAATATACTTACAAGTTTTCTCACTTCTTTCTTTAAATACTATTTGTAAGAAGGGGCTCAAAGTTAAGCTCACCGATGTAGCTCTAAATAAATAAAACCTTTAATAACCGAGCCAGGCCAAAAACCTTTCCCAATATCGCAGATAAATTAGGTTTAGCCAGCATGTCCTTAAATTTTTATTAGAATTAATTAGCAATCCCCAGTTTTATTTCTTGTTTCCTTTCATAGCTCCCATAGTTTGTTTCAAATAGTTACATCTAAGGTCAACGAAATTGTGAAAATTGCCAAATATAGCAGAATTACTGCTGCTATAAAACGTGTAATAGAAGCATTTCCAGGTTGATAGTGATTTCAACTCTGTTGACTGTCATTAAAGTCCAAAAACTCTTTAAAAAGAAATAATAAGTTTATCACAAAGCTGAATGTTTGTCTTTTGTTGTGTGCCCTCTCTTGCAGTGCAATGATGATGTTTGCACACGATGAAGCAGTGACGACCTGCTTCGCCTGAAACGCTTGAGTTGACGAGAACAAGTAACAGGAGTGATATTAAGAAACAGATAATATTGCAGTATCTCCAATACCTCTGTAACTCTGTTTCCTTTGTAATGTGATTGCTACCGTTTAAAAAAAATCTGAAATGTGTTGTTTGAACACGACTTAGACTTTGCAACTTTGTACATCTTAAACAAAGCTTATGAAGAAAGTATCTCAATTTATATATCTTGATGTTGATTTTTTAGTTTAAATTCCCTTGTGTTGCATCACAAGTTCTCTAACTTAATATCTACACTTATTTTAATTGCAAACATGGTTTCTGCAAATAATAAAGGTTTTGGAACTGAATTAATATTTGCACATTTTCTTTATCATTTAATATGATATTTTTCATTCTCGACATTAAACTAATTTCATTCAGCCAATTTACTTTATTTATCCTGCGTCAATTAACAACAAGTGGTGTCTAAATGCACTTCACAAAACAAAAAGGAATACATTAATCAATGCAGCACATTTAGTCCAAGCAGATGTCCAGATTTAAAGTCAATGGCATACATTCCAATAATAAACCTTGGGTGACTAAGGAGGTTAAAGCTGCAGTTAATAGGAAAGAGCTTGCTTTTTATTCTGGGGACCAAGTGCAAATTAAAGTCGCACATAAAGAGCTTCAAACACTGGTCAGACAAAGCAAACTGTAAGTTTTACGGTATGAAAACCATCACTATAACCTCTTGTCTTGGCCCAATCCCAAAAAATCAGGTGGCACTTGTATGTTCTGTAATCTCAGGCCTTTTGCGCTAACTTCACAAATAATGAAATGTTTTCAAAGAATTGAACTGGTGCACCACAAGGGACAGTTTTATCTCTGTTTTTATTCACAGCTGACTTTAGGCATAGTTTGCCATCCTATCCTCTATGTTCAGATAACACTGCCCTCTAACTCTTTTTTTCAGTGGTGTGATGCCAATTTCTTACAATTTAATGTTGGCAAAACACAACAATTATTGATTGATTTTAGAAAGAAAAAAGAAATATTCTGTCCAGTGGGCATCAGAGGCCAACCCATTGACATTGTGGAAACATTAAGATATTCAGAGATACCTTGACAGTAAAGTAAACTAAAGAACAGTGATGCTGTTGTCAAAAAGGCTCAAGGCTGTTTTTTCATAGAAAACTGAGATTCTTTGACATAAGCAGGAGACTGGACACACTCTGTCAGGGAATTATGGCCAGTGTTTTTTTTCCCATACTGTATTGTGTTGAGGTGGAAGCCTCACTTTTGAGGACTAACACAGACTAAATGTACTGATCAAAAAGGCCGGCTCAGTGGTTGATCTAAGCCAGGACTCAGTGGACATTATCATGGACAAAAGGATGAGAGGTAAACTTGAGACTGTTCTGTTTCTGCAGGATCACGCTCTCCAAAGTCTTTTTAATGAGAGCGACTAATAATCCCTCGTTGTTCAACTGAACGCCTGAGAATCTCTTTTGTTCCTTTTGCAGTGCACTTTTATAATGAGCACCTTGTATGGTATATTGTTGTACTAAAACGTTGTGGCACTATTGTGGTGTAGCAGAGTCCAGTGTGACTTGCTTTTTTATGTATTTTACATGTCCATGGCAAATGGATTTCCCCCCGTCGGGGTCAATTAAAATACCTTATACCTTATACCTTATTCCAGCAGACCGGTTCAATACTATAAATAAGTTTATTACTTTTTGAAAACATATTCGATTTACAGAATTCCTTCTTCTTTAGTTGGAGCATCTCCTGTTGGTATCTCTCGGAGATGATGGGTATATCTCGTTAATTACATTTCTTTGAAGAGCGCTGAACTTTCCTGACAGATTTGTTAATTTTCTTCTAGTGATGCGTTACTGATTTGATAAGGATGTATTCTAGCACTTATACCAGGGGTGCCCAACCTTTTTTTTTCCCAAGAGATACTTTTCAAGAAGCCAACCAACTGAGATCTACCAGTCCAGTGTCAACATCGCAAACCCCCACAGATCATTTCAAGCCTGCAGTAACTACCCTCACAACACGTTTTGTTGTTGTCATACAACCATTAGACATCACATCACAAACCCGCCCTCTCTCAAACACACACACAGACACACCAATCTTCATGATGAGGAATAGCCATAACTGATCTGAATATGAACCAAACAGAAAAGTAAACCAGGTTAAAAACAGGTAGATCTCTGTTTGAAAAAAGGAAACCACTTCCTACTTTAGTGGGAGACCTGGCACTGGGAGGATGAGGCTAGCTTTTCGTACCGAACCGATTACTGATTACTTCACTGAGTTTTTACTTTATCAAAGCATTTTTAGGCAGCAGGGGAATTCATAATTATACAATTTGGAGGGAAACGAGATTACTAACACATCATTAAATGCATATAACTACTGACCAAATGCACTTACCAATCATGAGAGAATGTCTGCAGTGTTTAATAACGTACAAAAACCTCAACAGAAGTAAAAAATACCTATTATAAAAAGGAAAATATGTTGCTGAATATGTTTTGATTGAAGACCTGGGACGAATGCTTAACTTTTGTAAAATACATAATTATTATAATTTTTGCTTTCATGCAAACTTAGTTGATTGTGCTTGTAGTCTGGGAACTTTTATTTATAATTCACTGATTAAAATATTAATTTAATTGAAACCGTTTCTCGTTGAAATAAGATTACATGACAAAATAACTCAATTGTGCAAAAATAAATGACCAAACAATTTATTGTAAAATATGTAAAATGCAAAAATTTGTTTTTCTTTTTTTTGTTTCTTTTGCAATTTAGAGTTTTTTTTTGTGTGTTTATTCTAGTCGGTCTGAATACTCGCTAAATATAACGTCAAACTCACTAAGTTGGCAACACTGACTTCCTGTCATGTCATAACAGGTCATAACCTCGCAGTCGACTTGGGATCAGTCCGCGGTCTACCAGTAGATCGCGATCGACTGGTTGGGCAGTCCGGACTTATAGTGAAGCTAAAAAGGGAAATAAATCAGTTTTAAGCCGGAGAGTTCAGGCCAAAAACTGTCTAGTATTTGGACTATTTTCTAAACTTCTTCCGCCCTGAACATGATGCGGGCAACCCTCATGTTCTCTTTTGACGCACTGCTGTTTCTGTGCCATGCATACAAATGTTTATTAGTTTTTTATCAATAAAAAAAAAAACTTTTATAAGATTCTTGGAAAATTTCAAGATACGGCCTTTTTTCTTGCAACAAAACTGCTTAGTCCATCATATATGGTGATAAATACTGATATATATTAATAATTACAGTGTTTGGAAGGTCTTCAGAGCCTCCAGTGATTTAAACTATTTCAAGAAAGATAAATGAAGCACAACAATAGTTTTTTTAATGTATTTGTTAATTTAAATTAATGTTAAGAATATACAGACCACATTCTAAGCAGAGTCCTGATATTGCACCAGTGGAGACAGTCACTTTAATAGCAATAATTACAGATCTGAGTCACAAAAATAGCCGTCTAGATAATTACATAGCAGCAGGAACATTCATGGAAACATCTTTAACATCTGCAGTCTTGCAAAACAACAATTTCACTGGATCAATACCTCTGTAGATAAATATTTATCTCTGAAGTGTGAACAGATGAAACAGATTGATACAGTATATAGAAAATAAATGCATTTACACTTGATTTCAAAGCAACATTTTTCACCATTTTAAATAAATGAGAGACAAAAACAGAAGAAATTGTTTTACCTGATTTGCTTCAGGTGTTACACACAATCAACAATAACACATTTCTTTTATATAAACTCTGTGTGCAGGTAAGATCATTTGCACTGTTTTTAAGGAAAAAAATATATACAAGAATCAAACTTGTTGATCCCCTACAAGCAATCCAAAGCTGTATCACAACACCAGCTCCGCTTCCTCCTCTCATTGCAATCTTACCTTTTCCTTTTTAAGAAACTGTTTGGCAGTTTGGGAAATATTTACAGGCTTTTAGGAGATGGGAGGTTTAATAGAAAGGTTTCAATTCATTTCTGCTAAATATGAAGCTGCCAGTAGACGATGGGTAGCTCGGCTCAGCTAAGCCTAACACATAATGCTCACATCTCTCTTATGTTTGAATTAATTGTTTTGTGGTCTTGATACGCCCCATCTGACCCTTTCATAACATCACTATTTGGATTGGGACTTAGAATGAACCAAAAGTGTCCAACACCAGATTATCAAAAATATGTATGGTCTAAATATCAAAGGGGCAAAGTTGTGAGCAATATATTCATATAGTCTCTAAAATCGTGTATGTGCCTTTTAAAAACATATGCAATATTTTAGAGCAGCCTAAAGAAAGCCAGGTCATTCTCAATCAGGACTCATGGAGCAACTTAAAAAATTAGTCCCTAGCAGTTCAAAAAGGTTAATAGTTGAACAAAACAAAAAGATTCACCTCACACAAAACAAGCTTTTTTAGGGAGGCAGAAGTCAAAACCTATAGGCTAAGCTAAAGAACAGAGTGTAAAAGGCAGAACTGTGGACCTTGTGTGAGCTACAGAGGTTGTGTTGTTTTTTCCTCCCAAAAAATCTTTACTAAAAAAGGTAAATTCTCAATCATTGTGTAACATTATGCCAAAGCGATAAAACTATATACTATATATGTCTAATTAACCATACAGTTCTCTGCATTTCTAACATCTTTAGGGTGAGTATTCATGCATTTTGACATCCATTTCTAATACTCATTTGGTATAGCGTTATATTGAAAGTAAAGAATATTTCCCAAATGTCAAACATTAACTCAACAGCTGCATCTCAATATTTTAGAATATCACCCAAAGGTTGTTTGAATAATTTAAAAGTTTTGAGATTATTTTACTCAACTAATAAAATAAGAAGGGCTTCGTCTTTACTAAGGGAAAGCCACAAAATGCTAATGCTAAAAGTGTCCGACTGTTTATTTGAGCATCATAATGAAGGTTTAGTGGAAGGAAAACTGTGGATTGTACAAGCAAGCAGGACTAGTACAATCCAGAAGTTTTGTGATTTTTGGCTTTATACAATTTAAGAAAAGAAAATGATTTAGGGATTTTCCTTTTGCTGTAATCTGGCTACACGTTATGGTTTCTAGCACCATTGCCTTGAGGCGAGAAGATTCTGGGTTTGAATCCCAGCCAAGGCCTTTTAAATGATCTCTTTAAAACAGCTTTGAAAGACGGTGTAAGCATGCATGGTTCCTCTGTCTCTGCAAAGGTAGATAAGCTGTAAACATCAGAGTTAAAATTTGAAAAAGCTTTTGGAAATAAAAATCATTCTGTGTATAATGATTTTCTATATGGGTTCCACTTTATCAACTAAATTGAACAGATAAATAATAGCAATGCTGATATACTAATCTACTGGGATGCATCTGTATTTTTAGCAGCACACACGTCAGCTTTCATGAGGAGAACCGTCTGTCCTTTGTAGTTTTCTACCGTATCACGTTTGTCACAACAGTACTTGCCAGGAGGTGAACACTATAAATCATCAGCGTTCACATTCAGTAATGCAGCCTCTGTTGAGACCTAACAGTCATGTTCAGTTTACCAAGGCATCCTAAATTTACCACTCAACCATTGTTTTTGTTTTTTTTTGCTGTTTTTGAGAGCTCTGCTCTAATGAGATGTTGATTTCGGCTTTGATTCTCCCATCATTAGCCGTTAATAAGGGTGGAAAATAACAGTCCTGGCCAATCCCATTAATGGCAACAGTCTCCAGTGATGCTGCCTGCGGCTTCGCTGATTGGCTGTGTCGGTCGTCTCGTTTAGGCACACTTTACTTTTCCTTTCATCTCACCGAGCTCTGAACAGAAGGCGAAAGACTTCATCATCTGCCCTACGCCCACGTGTGCGTTGAAGGGGTTTCCGTTTTTCTCTCATGTGCACAGAGGCTCTCTGGACAGCAGCATTTCTAAAGATCACCCTCGATTTCGGGAACATATATTTAATAAACACCTTAGACAATCGGACTAAGCAGAAGTTTTAAATGTTTAGGTGAGTGTGTGTAAAACAAAATATATAAATGGGAGGCGTCTGCCATAAATCCTTAGGAATTACTCTGATTTAAAGTTCAAACTTCTTCTCACCCAGTTTATTACCAGTGGTAAATAACTTTTAAGACTTTTAAACAAGCGGAAAAGCTGCAGGCTGCAAACATCTTCCCCTTAAAAAGTGGACTGGGATTTATTTTTGATTCTTGCAATATATTTTTCGGGTTAACAATCGTTTGCAGAAATAGAGAGAAAAAAAGCATCAGATTGCTGAAATGCATTTTTTTTTCACACAGTGCTGTTAGTCTAAAAAATATGGAAAGCCTCAGCTCTATATGAATGCAAATGTAAAAGCTTAAAGCTGCAAAGATTTAACAGTCTTAAAGTCTTTAGGTAATTTATTTTAACGTAACAGTGACCGAAACCCTCTGAGTGTGTCTAATTAAATGTAGCTTTGCTTTGGTAAAGCCCTTTTCGTTTATTTTATACAGTTTCATACATAAAAAAGAGATTTGTTCAGCAATTTCTCTCTAAAGTGGCACAATGTCATAAAAGCAAAATGTCGGACCGAGCAAAGACAACATTGTGCCAAGATGTTACAAGATAAATCAAAAAGTTTGATATGAGATTGTTTAATATTTTGTTTGTTAAAAGCTTTAAATTTGGCTAGGTAAGCTTTAACCTCCCCACAAATGTCTATGTTTGTTAACCTATTTAATTTCTTTAGTAGGACACAAGAAAAACTGTCATCTGGAGAAGAGACTCCGGTAAATAGGAAACAAGGGTGTAATCCAGGATATGACAAGTTTTATACATTTACTCGTCTTCATCTATGTTTGAGTCTCTCTGCACCAGAAAACTGAACCGTTTGTCAGCAATTTTAAATTTGGTTGCCACAAACAACGAGTGGAGGGATTTCTACCAGATGCGGCATTTCTGCTCAGGGTTCATGGGACTGCCGACCGGGCACTGAAAGGCTTCTGAGAAGGACTCGAAATTCTGCAGCGATCCGAGGACTCTGAGGACGAGAGAAACAAACAAAGGAGATTGAGAAGAAGGGCAAGAAATATTAGATTAGGCATAAATAAAATAAAAATCAGCAATCCTGCTTAAAGAAAACAGGCTTGAGTAGATAGCTGTAAAGCCAATGATTGAGTGCCTTCCATGGAGCTGAAGCTACACTGGTGGTCATTTTAGTACCGTACCAAAGTATTTGTAAGCTTTTTTTTTTCTCCACAGTTTTTTAAAATACAAAACTTTTATATATTTTAGGTCTCTTCATTCAATTTCCAATTTTAGTTTTTATTTTGAACTTCAACAACTTTGTCATTCTAGCACATGAATATCCAAACCTTTAAATTGGTTCACTGGCTGGATGACATTTTCCTGTTGGGTGGTGCACATCCAAGTCCCAAGTCTCAAAGGTGGAGTCTAATGCTTCATAACGTTATAGTTTGTACATTCCCCCCATCAAACACATCCCTGAGTTGTTGCTCTGACTAATACATGCATGTTTGATTAGACCTTCAGTTTTTAATGTTGGCCAATCAGTAGTGTTTTGTAACTATAAACATTTGCTGGCAGCAGCAGTTAGGAAAATCCTTGTTGAAATGCAATATCATGAGTTGCTATTTTCCAAAAACATTACTTTATAATGTAAATCCTTTTTACAACAAAATACAACGCTCCTGAGAATGGTTGTGAAAATGTGCTGAAGAGTTAGTAGCGGAAAGAGTAGAAAGTCTTAAACAGACAGAGGCCATTGTCAATGGCAATGCCATATTTCTTCTAAATAATCTTTAATATAAAGCATTTTTGTAACAACTGAATGTAGCATTGTTACTTTATTGTAGCATAAAATGACTATATCCCTGGGAATTAAATAAAGATTCCTCTTTAAACCTTTTGCCCTGTATATGCTTCCAGAAAGGCTAACCAGCTTCTCTGTCCAAAGACTTGACTGTGTGCTATGAATGTGAATTTAATTTCTAATGTCTGCAGTTCGCTTTGTTGCAAACAGCAGACGAACCTTTTCGGCTCCCTTTCAACTCTGGCTTTTTTATTGTCACTTCTCAGTGCAGGTCAGGTAAGTGCAGATTTACAGCTACAGGTTTTCCTCATATGAACGGATATCTGGAGTTCTGGTTTTGCCGTTCTTCCAAAGTTATCGTTGGGCTTTTTAGCTTCTCCGATTATTGTTCTTCTCCCTCGACTCACCTTTGATGAAGGTTTAATGTTGTGCTTCCATTTTCAGATGAATAATTAAAAACACTGCTTTGTGAGATTTTCAAAGCCTATAGATGTTTAAAAAGAAAATCAAAATATATATATTGTTAGTAATCTTTCTCCCTGATAGATCTGATGGGTGTCTTGGTCTTCATGATGCCGGTTGTTCACTAATGTTCTTTAACAAAACTCTGACGACTCTACTCTGGATGCTGCTCTGGATGTTGAATATTTTGAGGTTTAAAAGTCTAATAAATTCTAGGATATTTTTGTAATGTGACCCAGAATTAAAAAGTTTAAAGTGTATGAGAACATTGTGTTAATAAATAATAACACTTAAAGCATGTTACCTGTATTCTAAGGGACTGTGTGAGTCCGTCTTAATGGACTGGCTGGCATACTCGGGCCGGTAGGCACCACACCACACCTGGAAAATATAAAAATGTATTAGTAGAAAGTTTTAAGCAGACTTGTAACGTTACCATTTTAAAATAAATGAAATAACTAAACATTTTGTAACTATTCTGATTGAACTTCTTTTTCGTTTTTAGTTAAGCAGAGGTGTCAAGTTACGAAGTACAGATACTTTGTTACCTTACTTAAGTAGAAATTTTAAGTATCTATTCTTTACTGGGGTAATTATTTTTCAGCCGACTTTTCACGCAAATATCTGCACTCTCTAATTCTTACCTTTTAAAAATAGCCTCGTTACTCCTTTTTTGTTTTGGCTTGTTTTCATTACACTTTTCCTCGTTAAAAAAGAAAACCTATCCAGATAAATTGAGCCATCCGAATAGAGCGGATTTGAACGTGGTTAAATGAGAAGTATAAACATTTGCCATTCAGATACACAATATGTTTGTAGGTGATTCATGACACACGCAATAAATGTCCCGATCGAGCAGCACGAGCGAGGAGGTTCAAATTTTTCAACATTATGATTTTAATGTATCATAACTCATTATGGCCTTATGGACGCATCTCTGTTATATTCTTTTTTTTACTCCATAGCTGACATTTTTCATCCCCACTTACTTGAGCGAAGTTTAGAAAAAAAAGTTGTTTATGATCCATGTCTAGACCAGGCAGTAGAGGTTCTTCACCCTTCGTTTCCACCCACTTTAGATAAGCCTGTAAACACACACCTTCACTTAGAAAACCCACTGCAGATCAACAGGAGGTTAATTATGAGCTATGTTGAGTTATTTGTTGCAGTTTGAGTTGTAAGATGTGTGTTGTTTTTTTTAGGTGACTAACATCTACCTTATACGCTTGACGAACCCCTCCATTGTCTGCTATGTTCTCTCCCAAAGTACTGATTCCACTAACCTGCAATCAGGCGAAGAAACAGATAAACAACTTCAGGTGGTTACGTACTGTAATGCGCGATTTTGCCGTCAAAACAGAAACGGAAGGCTCACGTTTTGTCCTCCCGCTAGGTTCCAGATGAAGTTGCCGTATTGCTGCACCATGCACTGTGACTGCTCCTTAAAGTGGTCAGCAGAGTAATTGCTCCACCAGTTCAGCATATTACCGTCCTTGTCAAAATTACGCCCTGCAGTGAGACGTCATTCATTGGTAAACTGCTGTTTCCCAAACATAATGCATGTAAACATGACCAGCAGCATTTCAATTAAATTAGCACTCTTTTAGTCGAACAAGAATTTTTTTTTTTTTTTAATCATATTAGTCACTACTGACTCACCATTGTCATCGAACCCATGAGTGATCTCGTGGCCGATAACCATTCCTATTCCTCCAAAATTAAGCGCATGATGCTGATGCTTGCTAAAGAAAGGCGGCTGCAGGATTCCTGCTGGGAACACTGGACAGATAGAAATAAGACAAAATAATTAATAGTCGATTAAAAACATGGGTGCACCGTTTCCAAAAGTACGAAAACAACACATTTTAAAAAAAGGTTTATGCTTCAAACAGAATCTTCAAATGAATTTTATGTGAAACCTTTGCAGAACCAGAGCCTGAACCCATTCCTCTGTAAAATATGGCATTGTGGAAGCAGAACATGCACTAGCAAGTTTTTTCAAAGATTATTGATTGGATGTATATCTCTCTGACCAGCTTCCCTGTCACTGTATCCCCACAGTATGATGCTGCCACTGCCATTTTTATATATATAAAAAAGAAAAACATGGTGTGTTTAGGATGATGTTATTGTTTGTTGTCTGTCCGCTCACAGCTTTTTTGCATGAAGGCCAAAGTAGAAATGTTGGTGTAACCTCAACAAGGGAGCATCTCCCACACGTTTACAATGTGACCAACTTAAAACAACATGTCTCACTGCTTTTCTTCAACGATGGTTTAATTTTGTCTACGCTTTGTTTCTAATGTCAGATTTTTGTATGTAGGCCTTTATACTGGTCCTCTGATCACTATTTTCCTTGTCGTTTCAGGTGTTTATACCAAACTCAACAAAATCTATCTCTGCTTTAAAATTCTCAACCAGTTTTTATCTGTCTGGTGTGATCCTTGCTCTTGATGCTAACTTTCATTCATTAATGTTCTCCAACAAATGTTTCAAAATACTATTTCCTTCTTTAAAATCCTGCTTCCTTTTGTGTTAGTCTATAACATAACCCCCCCCC
>JAVLVB010000698.1:111670-123168 GCA_032876305.1 Orestias chungarensis | reverse complement strand
GGAAATCTGCTAATGGAGTCAAGAAAGGTGTTGTTTTTACTGCTGTCTTACATAAATGATGTGGCGCTGAGAGTCTCGGTCGTCCGTCCACACATACAGTTCCAGTACAATCTTCTTGTGAAAATGAGCCGTAAGCATTGCCAGAGTGTCTTCAAAGCTCCAGGCTTCCTCTGAAACAAAGACCGAAATAATAACAATAAGTTTTAAACCACGTGGGTAGCTGCTGCGTCTTCTGTAAATTAACAGGACTTTCTATGTAAATCCACGTGTGCAGAGGCAGCTATGCGTGTTTTTTAATTCTGTTTAAACCACCATCCATGATTAAATTTAATTAAAGTGGCAAGAGCCTGGAGCATGAGGATCAACAACGCAGCCTATTTAAAGCCCTGCTTCAAATTCCTGATTGAGGACTTGCTGCTTTGCCCACGCACAACCCTCCAGAAACCCACACCTGAAAAGAAAAAACAACATCCTTGACGGGCCTCTTGATCCCACCAACAAAGCTTGTGCTCAGCAGTCCGCTTAGCACAAATATAGCAGCCTGAGCTGTGTGTGAATGCATGCATTTGAGGATGATGTGTGGATGTGCTGCACAGATGCCCGTTCGTGTAGGACACTTTTATTCTGTGAGTTTAGGAGAGAGATGTCTACCTGTTGTGGCGTTCCAGTCCTCCGACGCCACAGGCCAGTCTCCAATACGGTCGATGAGGTTCAGGAGGGGCTGAGAGTCCCGCTGCTCTATGAGGCCTAAAGATCCAACACAGGGCAGTCAAATGATGATGAAATAAAGACCTCTGGAGGAACATTTCATTGTGTGGTTAGTTTCATATGAAAGTGCTAGTTGTTTTCCCTGTGCCAGATACGTTCACAGATCAGATGCAGAGTTTTTTTTGTCTTAACTTTTTTCGTCTCCAATATTCATGTAAATTATTTTAAAATATACATTTGCAGACATCAAATCCACTTGGGATGCTTCCCTCAAACTTAGCTTTGAAAATGTCTCTTGACCTTTGCAGATTACTTTCGTTTAAAAAAAAACCTTATGTTTTGGTTTTACTTTTCAAATGATTTAATCTGTTAAGAGAAAAAATATATTGTTATCCCATGTAAGAATACACTTTAATCAGCTGCTTTGTAACAGCTGTCCTTCATTGTCTTCATTGCTCTATGTGACATAGAAACTGTCTGACAACAGGAAGTTTGTCAAAAGTCATAAATACTTCAGCAGAAAATCCTGAATAAGACTGTTTGGTCATACGTTTTGGCCTAGCTCTAAAAATATACAAATTAGGAAATGGACTTAGCTTACTTGGAAGTTTCGTAACGTTTTTCTTGAAAATTTGTATTTACCCAAACATATTCAAGTTTTTTTTTTTTTAAGAGGGTGAATAATATTTACACAGTTTTTATTGTGCAGTAAATGACATTTGTTATGCATATAGGATGTATTGTAAAAATGTTTTGTTTCATAATTTCACTAGCTGGGTGAAATATTTTTACTTGCAGGCTGTGTTTGCTTGTTTCATTGGGTAGTTGTGTAGTTTTCTTTTTATACAGTCTAACTTCTTGGGCTGGTGACACCCATGTTATGCTGCATAGTTTTAGAGCAAAACTGCAGGAAATCGAAGGTTAATCATCTCACTAGAAAAAGTATGGGTGCTAAAATCCCGACATCTCCCACGGATGCGACATCCATAGCTTTAGCTAGGGCACATTCATGCGGAAGGACAGTTATCTAAAGCAAACCAACCAGTCCGCCTCTGGAAGACTAAAAAGAGATGCTTTTAAAGTGGCCTTGTCAAAGTCTGGGTTTAAATCTTGTTACATCCCATGGAAGGACCCTAAACAGCTGCTGTGATTGAATTTAGACAATTCTGTATTGAAAAGTGAGCCTCATTCATCACTAATGCTTGATGGCACTTGTTGCTGCAGAGGCTGGTAAAATCGGTTGTTGGTTTTAAGGAACAATTACATTGTCACATTATGCCCGGCTAGGTTTGAATTGCTTTATTTCCTCCTAAAAACTAACTTTCCCTTTTGCTCGGGTTCTCTATTTCTGCTATTAAAAGCAAAAGAAAAAGGAAAAGGGGTCAATAGGTTTTTCACAGCACGTACCAAAAGAACCATGTATAATTAAGAAGACTTAAATCTATAATTGAATAAATAAATAGCTAAAAAGTTGCAATGATAATCTTACTCTCATTCATGCAGGAACTGTAAAGGATTTTGGCCTTCTTGATGGCGTCTCTGTCCTGCTCACTCTCTATCTCAAGAACACCTGCAACAACAAAACAAACACTTCCTGCGTGATCGAAGCGCTCCGAATGCTGCAGCCCAGTGAGCGCCAAACGTTAGGTCCTGCTGACCTTTGAGGACAATCTCCAGCTTGTCCCTCAGAATGTCGAAGACACTGTGGCGGGAGCTTGTCTCCGGGATGACATGTCGCTCCAGCCAGCCCCCGCAGGCGTACTGGTAGAAATTATCACAAGGCTTCACAGATTTATCGATGTTCTGCAAGAGCCGAGCAGCTGCAAGGAGAGAGAAACAAGAGCGGCAAAAAGGAGACGAGAGTAAAGATTCACACGTGTGGCCGCATGTGGATTACTTTTTTTTGCGAAATAAAAGAGCGGCCGAGACAAAGTGGCTGCTCGTCTCACCTGCAGTGACACAGTCTGCAGTCGTGCACACATTGTTGACGTTGGAGCAAGACATCTGGCCTGGGGAAACACAGTTTCAGCGGTTATGAAAGAGTGGAGAGGACTCTACATTACACCGCTTGCTGAGAGACAGAAGATGCTGTTGTGTAACACGGCTGATTGTGGAAACAAGAAGATCCGCAATCAGACCATCTCTCCCACAGCATGTGAGAGCATATCTGTTCAATGTTTGATTTGCAAGATTAGACTCACCTTCACCTGTTGAGCTCCTGGAAATACTCGGCCTGGTTGATTGTTCTGAGAAAGATTCAGAGCAACGTTATTCACAGCATGGGTCATTCAAGCGTATTTCTAAATAGGAGTTTAAATTAAACATCCAGTGATATTTTGTTATACTTTGGTGAGTCCTGTGTGTAGTAAGCATCAATTTGAACTCTAGTTTCAATCATGTCTGTGATTAGCACTACTGTTTTTAATGAAAAAGGAGAAACAGGGTTGAATAAAGCTCATTCAGCCACAAAGAACTGTTTATTACTTTTCCATATGTGCCATCTGCATGTTTCCAGACTGATCGTGATGGAGCCTTTACCTTTCACAGCTGATGTATAGAGGACGACCAGTCCCGCCAAGGCACAGCTCACCACCAGCACCAGAACAGACAGGCTGACCTCTGCAACAGTCCAGCGACGTCTCGCGGCTTTACTCGATTTCTCCATGATATCCATTTGGCTTTCGGATTTGCCCATATTCCTCCAAACTGCCGGCTCTAGTGAGTAGAGACGTCGTGAAAGTGTGGGATGGTCCGTTCACAGATCTACCGCTATAGTACATGTGTTTGCGTTTGTGTGTGTTGAGTGAGTGTGTGTGTGTAGGCAGCGATCTATCGCTAAATAGTGCCAGCTGACCTGCAGCGATTAGGCTTCAGCTGCAACAACTCAACACCTACAACAACTTCAAGAGCTCATCCTGTTACGCGAACACCGACTAGGGGTATTTTCTGGAGAGATCCAGATCATTTCGGCCCAAAGTCATTTTTAATTTTGAGGCTACTTAACACACAATCAGGAGTAGAGGCTGTATAAGTTTCTGTTCTCTTTATTTCAGACATAAAATCTTTCTGAAAGTGTCCAGTTCCATCAAAACCCAACAATAAAACATAAACATACATTTTTCAAAGAGGTTTGTTTAAATGATTTCAAGATAAAAACTGATAAAACACCCTTTAAAACCTAAAATTCGTATTGGGCACCCTGGTTTAGTACATAATTTAGTCTAAAACCTAATGTACTGGAGCAAAAAAGGAAGACAGAGCTTTAAGCTGATCACTAACAGGTAATTTGGGATCCCACCCTGCTACATTTGGGGCTTCAGGGGAGAAGGACAGATTGTCCATAGTCTAAAGAAAAAGCTTCAGCAGTCCCTCAAAATGTCTAAGACTTCTTTCAAGTATTGATAATTATTAAATTGATTGATTTTCAATCCATCCATCTACACATCTATCTACAAATTGTTTACAACTTTAACTTGTGGATGTAACGGCCCCAGGAAGCAAACAATGCCAACCTTCATCCCAGCAATCATCATGTAATTCTGAGGTATCTCAAAGGGTTTCTTGGCAAACAAAAAAATGAAGTCCCTCCAGTGAATTTTGTTTTGTACCAGTGAAACGTTCCAAGAAGATCAGGAGACATCCTGTTCATATATGCTGACTATCACAACCCTACTTAGAAATGCCAAATTAAAGTTATAGTGTGGCTTAATAATCCTGGGCTTTGGTCAAAGATCTCTCATGGAAGGATAACTATTGGCATCATTGGGATACTTTGGCAGTACCATGAAACCCTCATTGAGCTAAACCAGCAGTGAGCCTTCCAGGACCTGTGGTTGAGCATTGGCTTCTGTAAATAGGTTAGGAAAAAACGATCAGCCAAAAAAGCCAAAAGGAGCCTAGTTTCAAATGGGCCTTTTTCATATTTGTGGAGAAAAGTCAGGGTCAGTTGCTGTATGAGCAGACGGAGGCTCACTTTGGAAACATTTTTAAGTTAAAGTGGTTTCAGACGTCCTGGATCAACTTTTTAAAACTTTCTGTATTCTTAGTTGAGGCAGCAGCAGACTTATAAACTTCTGGTTTTATCATTCAGCCTCATATGCTGCTATTCCTGTGAGAACCGAATCATTGTGGCGTTCATTCCTGAAACACCTTTGAACAAAGAAAATCAACTGTGCACTAATTTTCTCTGACTATTTCTATTTAAAGCATTCGGCCCCACTTGGACCCTCAAACGGTTGCATAAATGTATGAATTAGTAATTCTGTTTCAAGGAGGCTAATTTCTGTGCATAATAATTCCATATGTGTGAGCACAATATTGCAAATGAGCATTTGTGCGGAGGACAAAACAACAATCACCAGTAGCTGAGTGTTTCTCTCTATCTATTCACTCCGCACCTGTTTCCTCCATAACCATCAGCGTTCCCCTATCATTAGGTCTGCCAGTGGACAGGCTGTAAATCAGAGGTTCCCACTGCTGCATCCCATTAGTCCCTGCTGATGAATACTCATGGGCACAGAGCTGGCATTACACAGCAGCGGCGAATCCGTCGGGGCTTCGCTACCATCCTCTGACTGGATCAATGTGCATATAAACATTTCCCTCAGCTGCCGTTCTGCTGCACCACATTATAGAAAGAGCCAGATTTATTGAAAAGAGCATGAGGATAAACAGTCGGGTGTTATTGATGTAGTGTTTGTTGCTGACTGTTATTTACATTAATAATTATTTTTACAGTGCTTATGCCGGGTTCACGTGCCACATTAAATACGCTGATTGCCCCGCTGATTCTTCCTTACATCCTAATGCCCGGGAGTGAACGCTGTTCCATTGTAATATTGTATTTGCCATGTATCTGCCAGCCACTGTAGGACCAAACTCTACATGTCTGTGTGTTTTATCTTTATGTGTGGAGTCTCTCAGGTTTAAAAAAAGAAAAAGAACATCTGTGTTATGTAAACCATGAATCAAGATAGTTTTTGGTCTAAATATAGGTAATCAGATTGTCCAGTTTGCTCAGCATTCCAAAAAATAAAAACATTTAAAATTAAAAGAACAGTAAAAAGCTTTGGAGAGAATATAAATTGGCACCATTTATGTTTTTGTTAATATTCTCCGGCTTCTCTACAGGCTGACCCAAAATCCTTCAGACAGCTTCACACACGTGACTTCAAAGTGAACAAACTCAAACTTTAAAATTCGGAGATGTTTTTAATTAATTATAGCCAGATTATATTCACAAACTTCAAAGTGTTTTATTGGGGTTTTATATGAAAGTCTAACACAACAAACTACCAAATTGTGAAGTAAATTAAATATGTAAATTATATTTGTAAACCTTGTAAAAATGAAAAAATCTCTAAACTCTCTCTGTTTAGGCCTCAGTAGTGGGACAGTTTAACGAGCTAGATTAAATACAAACCTACCACAACCACCTGCCCTGAAAAAAACACAAAGTTAGTTAGAGACGCAGCCAAGAAAGCCAGTGGTAACTCTGAAGGAGCTGCGAAGATCCACAGTAGAAGGAAAAATCTCTGGACAATATGACTGTTTCTTTCTGCTTAGAGGCAGCAAAAGATTTAATTGAAAGTTCAGCACAACAAACCTAAACACACGTAAAAGGTTTACATTAGAAGTATATTGCTGTTTAAGAGTGACTCTAGATCTTAAATCAATGGAGATCTAATGCAGGATTTGATTTCTCCAGTTATAGAAAGCTGGTGGAGAAAAGCGTTGCTGTAATTAGGAAACAACAAACTGACTCGAGATTGCTTAAATATCCATGCACACCAGACATTCAGATTTTTTTTTTATAAGGAGTTTAAGTAAATCTTTTTCTTTCATGTAAATCCCCCCAAAATATATAGAAGTTTATTGCTGCAAAGTAACAAAGGGGTGAGAACATTTTCTAAGGCAATGCAAGTGTGGTAACATGGAAATTAGCACCGGAGAGATCACGTAATATTTTTCTTCATAGTAAAAACAGAGTGTGCACAGATTTGTGAGAACCAAACATTTCCCATTTCAAAACCCAAAGAATGATTTCAAGTTTTTCAAAAATAAACTATAAAAACATTAGTGGTTAGTGAATTGAATGTAAATCTATATTAAGATTATCAGCTGCATACGTCTGAGTTATAATAACTTTTAACTTTATGTTTATTGGACTGATTAGTTACTTGTTGTGGTTTGAAGTGCAGAAATTTCCTGAATGGGTTGAATTATCACGACAATATTTGGATGACTAAACCCATTTAAGCTGAGTTTTAGGTGCTGACAGTGAGGAAAAGCCACCAAACACTGGCAGGATTGTCAAATCATCAATGTGTTTGTGTTTCTAAGTCTGTCAGCGGTATTTCAGGAGGGAGTGCGATAGTGTTAGCCACAAAGAGGCTGACATTTCCACCTTTGTATGATCAGATAAAAGACTCGTTGGGAGTATCCCACTCAGGAGAGACGATGGCGCGGAACAAAATGTTAAAACACAAATATCGCAACCGATAGTACATTGTCTAGTGTACTTTAAAGGCTAAGCTGAATGAAAGTTATATTTCTTAACTTTTAAATGTAAATCAAGGTGAAATATGACATTATTCTTAGACATGTACATTTCTTTGCACTTATAGTCTACTTATGGATGAACTTTCACATATACAGAGAGATTAAAACACTAAAAATTGAAAGTGTGAATGTGCATTTTAAGGAATTAAAGTTAAAAATCAAGTTTTTTTTTAGTTTTTTTTCTATCCTATAAAGAGCAGAAATGCATGACATGTTCAAGCAACAAGGTGTCAGAATGCAAATCCAACAGGTCTAGGATTTACAGTCTTAGAAATTAGATCATTTCCCTGCGAGTGAGAGTAATCTGTGCTAAATGTTTTTGGGCAGCGGCTGGTACTGTTTTTCCATAAAACAAACAAAATACAGGATTAACTCACAGGTCAGGCTGTTCCAGCAATTTACAAACTCCTTCTTATTAACGGATCAAAAGCCGCTTTCAAACGTGGAGGTCAGACATCTCTGTTTTCCACTTTGATAAAAAAAAAAAAAACTTGAAATAGAAATGCAAAGAAAGTTTTTATTTTTTTCTTCGATACTGAGATTCAAACATGACTGATGTCTAAATGCAGCAACTTTACCCACTGTCACTTTGGGAGCTGACTGCAAACAGGTGTTTAAAAACCGAGAAGCTTACCTTTTGTAGGTTGGTTTGGAAGAAGTCTCTAATCCGTCCCCCCCCCCCCCACACACAGCGCGCTAATATCTCAAACACCCCTGCTGAGCATTCACTCAGAGCTGGTGTGTGGAGAAATGAGACAGTGCTGCCGGCTGAAGGAGACGCTATCCAGTTGAGCGTGCTGCTGCTACTGCTGCTCAGGGAGAAGGTGAGGCAGCATAGAAGCAGGGAGGGAGGGAGAGAGGAGCCAGATGGGAGGTGATAGGACTGGATTGGTCGTGATTACATGACTGTGATAAGGACAAACGTGCAGGAGGTGTGCGTTAGTCGGTTATGATATGTGTGCTGGAGCGATTGAGAGGTCAACAGGATGCCATGAGTGTCAGCTCTTCTTTTCTGTGGAGTGTCTGCAGCTGCAGAGCAGAAAAGAAAATCTTCTAAATGGACAAGATCATCATAAAATGATCCACTCACAGATAATCCTGGAGCACAGTGGGTCTGAAGCGTCTCTTCTTTGTGTTTTCACATGCGGTCAACCCTGGTACCATTCTCACACGTCTATCTTAAGTTGCCTTGCTAAACTGGACTTCGAGGAGATCTGACCTCTGGCCTTGGTTCAGAGATTTAACACCTCATTTTCTGACTGATTAACCAAACTAATTACCTGTTAACATAAAAAAAAGTGACGGATGCTCCATACACGCTCTCTCCCTCAGGTGCTTTTAAAGAGCTGGAAAAATTGATCTCCATCAAACAGAACGTGCATCAGAGAGGAATCTCTTTGAAATATTCGAAGCGAAGAAACTGCAGTCATTTAACACAACTGATGAACTGGAACCCACCAGGGAGTCAGGATTTGCAGCTGACTTAATAATTTATTCATGGATTTCATGGAGCAGAGAGAATGCTTCCTCTCGTGTATTTATTGTTTCCACGGTTGCATTTAATTGCTCCAACATTTCATTTTGAACTCCTAATCGGGAAAAATGTATAAAAATGACATAAACTATACAGAGAACGATTTCTTTGTGATGCACAGGACACACACAGATGTCACCTTTCACGTAATTTATCTGCTTTCCTCACATCATGTTTAATTTGTCTTTACTCCTGAGTCTTCTCTGAATCTTCGACATATGATTGTTTTTATGATCTTATGCACACATATACACATACTTAGGACAGAAGTTCTTAATTGAAAACACTTAGAAATTTTTAGCAGATCAATTATTAAATATTATTATATAATTATTAATTTATATATTAAATGTGTAGCAGTTAGTTTTAGCTATGATGATAGATTGGAAAAGTGTTTTTTTGTTTGTTTTTTGCTTTTTTATTTCACATTGGTTACATTATATTGCGATTTTTTTCTAACGATAATTAAGTGAACAGTAATTATTTTTAATTGATGCTGTGTAAATTCTGATCCAAAACTATTTCAGTCATTTTTTTCAACACGGCAGATTTCCTCTAGCTTTCTGAAATATTATGACATTTATCAGTACGCTAATACAGATTAATTTAGTCCAGCAATGGCAAAAGCTAATTAATGTTTAATCATGCTGTACAACATTTATTAAGCAATGCTGAGTATCCTTACAAAGGAGCTGGATGGTCTCTAAAAACAGTGTTTGGTCATCATTGTCTTCACCCAACGCGATTTTCATTTCACAAAGTATCACGTTTCAACACCTACCTGCACTGACTTAAATGCCAGACTCACATCTTTCTGACATTTCCTGCAGGGTGCAGGTAAGTAGTGACTCTTACTTACAAAGATCACAAAAGGTCAAGACAGAACATGTAATCAGGCATAAAAATGGGTTAAGTCATCTTTTTCTTCTCCCCACCTGGACCATGAAGTCATCCCGCAGGCACTGAGGTAATGCAAACACAGGCCGTCATCACATTATATATTTAAATTTCTCTTAAAGTTTGTTTTTTATGGATTGAAAACCATAATTTATTTATTCATGTCATTATTGCTTTCTGAATACATATATTTTAAATGAAAGCTCTTCCATCTATTTTGCTTTTTAAATTGCTAATCCACTCCTCCTTATTAGTGCTCAGCATTTCCAAAAGATTAATATCAACAGGTTATGTAGTTTCCCTTGATCTGTCCTCTACTTTTTACATTCATTTTTGAGCTATGATATTTTGACTGCTCTATTTTGCCCTGATCCCAATCTAACGTGAAGCATGCTGCTTTGCTACCATCCAGTCCTTCATTCACTGCATTTGCCCTTCTAAATATTACCTGGGTGCACTCGATATACTCAGTTTTAAATGAGTCTAATTACCTTTAAGTAGAGAACCTCGACTTCAATTGTTGGAGATTTATTTGCTTTAGGGCCGTCTCTGTTCACACAGGCTATTAACAATTATGGGACTGTCTTGGTGATTAGTGGAGTCGAAAAACAGGCTTGAAAGCTTTTTAATTAGGCTACTGTTGATGAATGCTACTGTATGTATTTGATGGAGAGGGCTGTGCAACTTTGCTAAAAGCAGGAGGCAAAAAACGTGAGTGTGAGCTCAGAAAATGTCAGTGCAGAAAGAGAAAAGTCTGGAATTTGTTAATAAAGTATCACAGATTGTTTGTTAAACAAAATAAATAAACTAAAAAAATAAAAAAACATTTTTTTTCATGATTAAATTGATTATATCTGATTTTATTATTAGGATTACTGTAGAAATATCCATGTTTATTTGCTTTCAGCCATTTGCTTACTTCATTCTAGCCTTTGTGTCTCTTTCATTCATGCTTCTTTCTTTGACTTTATAAATAAATCTGTTGAAAATTCACTCTGGATTTCCCCAGAATGTTACGTTGGGATTATGTTACTGAACATGGAGAAAATTTGATATTTAACCTGTTTATACGTTACATTGGCGTAACAAATGAAAGTTAAATGAAAATAATTTATTTTTCTTTGCAAAAAAAACCCGTTATATGTTGTGTTTTAAGTCTTTTTAGCATTTCGGATTCATAAAACTGTATGGAAACCTCTATATAGACAAAGGGGGAGACCTTTAAAGTGTTTGGAAGCCAATTTTTAACTATTGATTGATTGGGATTGCTTTTGTGTTTTAAAAGACCCACATGTCTTAAAAGTTTTACTAATACCCTGAAATACAATGTTACCCTGTAAACCACATTAACTCTGCTTGCTGGATCTATTTATTTTTCCAGTCAATAAATCAGAAGGAGTCGGATTAAGTGTCGGGCTCGTCCTACGATACTTTACCAAAAGTGTTGGATCATTTTTGGATAATTGTCCTGATGTATATCCCAATTCAGCGTGAGGTTAAAGTCACAAACCAGTGATCAGACCTTCTCATTCAGGATTTTTGGTGAGATTAGAGTTTACGGTTCCATCTGTTGTAGGTTGTTGTACACTAGATGTAAAGCATCCAGTATCATCACTCTTAGACCACCAGCCTGACTACTGAAAACATTGATTGTGTTGATAAATTTTGTGCTATTAATAAACAATGTTTTATATATATATATATATATATATATATATATATATATATATATATATATATATATATATATATATATATATATATATATATATATATATATATATATATATATATATAT
>JAVLVB010000698.1:41362-111570 GCA_032876305.1 Orestias chungarensis | reverse complement strand
AATTTTGATGTAGGTCCAAGTATTATAAAAAGCTCCGATAAGTTGCTTAAATATCAGTAAGTTAATTTTGTCTTATTTCTAGTATACCATGTGAACTATACTTGGCAAGATTTAATGTTTTTGCAGTTAGGAAGTTCCTTCACTGATCTTTTACCCCCCTTTTTTTTGGACTATGGCTTTCACTGGGGTTCACTGCAGTCACAAAGCTTTACGATATTTCCTTGTAACCTAGTTTAGACTATTAAACAACCATACATTTCTAATCGGTTTTAATTTAATTTAGACCTGGCATCATCTGTTGCTTTTTCAGATCTTAAGCCTACTTCTTGAGTCTACAGCTGTGGCAGTAATCCCACCAAAGTTTGACTAGTTGAACTGAACTAAACAAAATGTTCCCTAGCCACTTTTGATTCAAAAAACAAGGTAAATAATATTAGTACGTAAGGCTAAGTTTATTTTGGAGAGTTTGTTTCTCTCAATATATAAAATCTGCATTTAAAATCTGGATTTACTGAGTACCTGTTGAGTTATATTTACACTTGTTTGATGAAAGATTTCAATGTGGCAAAAACAGAAGAAATCTGAAAAGGAAAAAATAGACCTGGACATTGAACAATATCTGTTTGTATTAACTTGATTTTAACTTCTTGGTTTGTCTTTTACACAGAGGGGATCTGAAGCGGAAGTCAACAACAGTTAAAAAAGATCAAAACCCTGACATAGATGCAACATTCTGACTGAATCTCTTCTTTCATTGTTGTAAATCTGTCTGCAGTGAGTCTATAAAAGAGAACAGCAGACAGATTTTTATCATGTTCAACTAGAATTGTAACCATAACAGGTCAGGAACAGAAGGAACTCAACAATGTCTTTGTATGCCAGAAGGTTTGTTGATGCTGTTATTAAATAGACACCCCAATCTGTTCTCATTGTTGGCCCCTTTCATACCTAATATGGTTCCCTTGGGAGTTTTTTGTGGCTCTTTTCTTTGAAGATCCACCTAAAACATTTAATTTCAGACTGCGTTCTGTGAATTACATTTTGGTTTAATTTGAGTCGCCAAGACGGCACTCGCATTTATCATTATTAAAAAAAAGAACTTTTTTATGTACTTAAATTTTCTCAGATAATGATTTTTTACTTAAATGCATGACATAATCTGATTACCACAAACACTATCAAAGCAAAATGTGCAAGCACTATAAAAAACATTCTCAGGATTTGTTTTGTCTTATATTTCTTTTTTCTGAGAAAATAATGGCTTATCTAATTCAAAGCTAGTTCAAAACAAAAAATTTCAATGGGACTTTCGCTTTAACTCTTAAACTGACATCTTGAGATGTAGCTTAAGCATTTCCCCTTAATCTTTTTCAATTTGGCTCCAGTTCCTCCTAAAGCGAAACATTCACACAGCAATATGCTGTCATCTCTGTTCTTTTCCAGTTGTAATTGTCGTTGGAGTTTCTAAGTTTCCTCCCTTTCTCCTCCAAATATATATAACGTGGGTCAATGTAGACATTTCTCCAAACATAAAACAAATAAAAAACTCCAACTTTAGCCAAGAGCTTAACAAAGTAGTTTGCTCGGTTTTTCTCATTTCATATTTAATACTGATAAAATCGTCTTTGATACACAGAATCCATTTACTTAATGAACAGTATGGTGGTTAAAATATTTCCTGGTGTCTATGCTTGCAAATAAATTGATGAGCTAGACTTGTATCTTGCTTACTGCACATGTTTCATATCTGTGTCTCCAAACAACTCAAATGTTCAGATTTAACTCAACAGAAGCTGACAAAGCCTTTTCAGGCATTCATAAGTTTTTTAAGCTGTGTTTAAATGGCTAAGTCACCTGTTAAGATTGTTCTTAATAGATGTTGTTCCAGTAAACATTCATGTTATGAAGATGTGGTCTTATCTAATTGTTTTTGATCAAATATAATCTTGAAAAAACTTTTACAAAATTTTGATGAACTGTGTTTTGAACACATTGACATTTGAAAACTCTGTGTTTTATGTTTTAATTGTATATTTTTTTATTAATGTGTGGATGTGTAACTGGAAACATTTAGTTATTTAGAAACTTTGACAGCTATTTGGAGAGACTTGAAATTGGCATTTTATCTATTTCAAGTCTTAATTACCTTTGGTAAGAAGCAAATGTTTCATGAAGGAGAGGTGTTTTAGTATCTCTAACCAAAATATGTTTTCTTTCTATTCCAAATCTTAGGAATTTGTTTCTATTTTCCTAATTACCATTTGTCAGGAGAAGTAATAATTGACACTGAAAAAACTTTTTTGTTGTTTTTTTAATCATTATTACTATCACATTGTATGTAAATTTAAAAGGTAAATAATATTAGTACGTAAGGCTAAGTTTATTTTGGAGAGTTTGTTTCTCTCAATATATAAAATCTGCATTTAAAAAAAAAATGTTTTGGATTTACTGAGTACCTGTTGAGTTATATTTACACTTGTTTGATGAAAGATTTCAGTGTGGCAAAAACAGAAGAAATCTGAAAAGGAAAAAATAGACCTGGATATTGAGCAATATCTGTTGGTATTAACTTGATCTTAACTTCTTGGTTTTTTTTTTACACAGAGGGGATCTGAAGCGGAAGTCAACAACAGTTAAACAAGATCAAAACCCTATCCTGGGACCCACAGCGATGTGTAAACTGCCAGTCCATTACAGTGCACATTATAAAGAACTGAATTTATTTCACATCCCTGGTCTATTTCCAAGCTCACCTGTGACTCCACAGAGTGGAATCCGATGTGAGGGAATGATGAAGCTGCTTACAGAAAAAAATATCTCAAAGCCACTGGGCTTGTGAAACTTAACTGAACTCTATTGTGTCGTGGTGATCACTTTTGTTTTATTTAGAAGACCTGATATATATAGCTAGCAAGACAAATAATGATCAGAAGTATTAGTATTTGTTGGTATATTATATTGTACTTATCTTTTTGTTCTAAATATGTTTTTATTATTTTTTTCATATTGGCACAACTCCATTTTTCCACTTCAAATGGCAATAAAGTATTAAATCTAACCTCTTAATACAGTTCTCAAACATCCAGTTACAGACTTGTTTGCCCGCTAAAAACCTCAAAGCTGACTGAACACTGACTGGTCTTTTATTCAACCAGCCTAAATCCGACCGGGTACTTGAGGGCTCTTCTCAAATATGGGATTTACAGTAAGGGAAGACAATGCACCAGTGCGCATCGTATTTAAGAGGCTGTGGCTGCTGCTTCAGCAAACCCTGACTGACAGCTTGTGACAGACTTTGAAAGGAAAAGTACGAACTATTTGTAGATTCTTGAAAATACAGACATTTTAGATTTTTAAACATCTCAGAAACGTATTTGTATAGGACTATTCTTATTTCAACCAATATATAGAGGGTCTCAGTTTATGCATATATGGCATACAATTAATAACATACAAAAAGTGAACGTAACACTATGAAAAATCAATAAACCTTTATCTTTATTAAAACATTTCTCCAGTTGCTTCAAGAGCTGTAGGTCTCTAGGAACCTAAAGGTTCCACATGGTTTGTTCCTGAAAGTTAACTGATGATCAACCAACCAGTTATTAAAAAAATCAACCGATAAACCTTTATTTATAGAGCATTTTTCATACAGTCAGGTGTGAAAGAAGTGAAAGAGATTAACAAGAGAAAGACAATACACTACTGGAGAAAGATAATTAAATGATCCAAATGGTCATATCAAGTAAACACATGATAAAATAACAATCACTTAGATTGACAATAAACAATAAAAAACTCAATTTAAAAAAAAGGTCTCTTCTACTCACTAATGTTATGAACACAGTCACTCAATATTAAGACATGTTAAGTTTTATGTTATCAACATACAGTAGCATCGGTTTGGGAATTTGTAACACTATATAATCAAAGCTAAAAAGACATATTTTACATAACGAATTAAGGTGGGCCAACATTAAAGCTTTGAGGAACCTCGCATGAGATCATTTTCTGTCTCGATTTATAGGCACCTGTTCGTTGAGTAAGGCCTGAATCTGATTATAAAGTATCCCAGTTTTCTGCATAAATTACATCCCAGCTCAAACCAACCAGCCCAATTTTATGGTTTTGATAGCCTTTTAGATTAACTTAGAAAGCCAAAATTCCCACATGGGCTTATTTAGTGCTGTTTTCGAATGATATTAAGAGGTTCAGCATCTGGAAGAAGCAACAGTAATGATTCTGATTAAGCGCAGGCAGCTGCTGCTGCAGTAAGTCTGCGCGACATGACAGTCTTTAGTTGTCCTTACACACTTTATGTCACCTTGGTGGCGTTTAGTTAGATTCATTGTGTTCCCCCAGCCTGAAAGAAAGGCACTGATTAACTGGTATGTTCCTACCCAGCTGATTTACTGCTTCTGTTAAACAGGCCTCAGAACAGTCACAAAGGCTATTAAGCACACTGCCAGCATAAAAGCCTCCCAAAATGAAGCTCTGCCACAAGCTAACGGGCGACAAACCTCATGCGAGGAAACCTTTTTTGGTCCCAGTCTTGATCTCGCATCGTTTTGGGTAGTCGTCTGCTGGGTTAACTTCAACTTCCTTTCTGCAGGATCTTCTCACTTCAGACAAAACACAAACATGGCAGCACATAATTACTTTGGGGATCAACATTTAAAAAAAAAGAAACTTTAATTTTAGAGACTGTGACAATAAAAAGTTTTTAAAGTTCATTAGTATCCATCTTTTCATGACTATTTCCAAGGCTGTGTTTGTTTGAAGTGAGCTGAAAACATACATTGCTAGACATAACTTCCTTTAAAGCCTCCTATTCACTTAAGCATTTGTTCTTGATAAAAAGAAACAAGTATCTGCAGATGTTTTATAACACCAGGTGAAAATTTCTAGAAATCCTTAAACAAACACACCTTTCATTACAGCACCTTAATCTCCAACCTTTAAACTTAAATACTTTTGTCTGTGGGGTTTTTCTGGGGTTTTACAGGTTTTGTATTTAAACATTTTTTTAAGTTTTAAACATGTAAAAAATACAAACTATATTCCAAAACTGAATTATATCTAATAAAGTTTGACCTTTAACCAGCTAACATTTCCCTTTAGGCAGTTTAATTTCTCATTGGTTTCACATGGTAATTTACTAAATCGTGATCATTTAATTTACTAAATTAATTTGAGAAAATATATTAATGTTATCAATGATTGGTTTAAAATGCAAAAGCTGCTCAGTCCATTCCTCCGTCATAGCTGAATAAAATAAATGTCTCGTTTCCAGACCTAAACAGCGGCAGAACTACATGCTGACAAGGAAATTCAGCCGTTTGATTGGGATCAAGTTGGACTTGTGCAAAATATGCCATAAAAACTAATTATCTAAAACATTGTGTTAAATATTTGTATATTAGTCAGTTCATCAGGAACCATCCAAAACAACAATTGCAATGACAATATTATAAGGTTCGATTGATTAGTCAGTTGTTCTAGTTGGTTGAAAGCTAAAATGGTAGCACCCTCACCTACACAGCCCGTGGTCCTCTATTCTCCTCCTGTCCTTCCGGTTGGTGGCAGCTACAGGACGGCGCTGTGGCAGGTCTAATCCTCCTTATCTTAATGACTTCCAGCGCTATCGCAAAAGCTGCAGGGGCAATCGACCTTCTCCCTGTTTTATCAGCAGAAAACACTTCCCTCGCCGGTGTTTTTTAGCCATCCCCTCATGTCAGATCCTTTTCGTTTGCCTTTCCCCTCTGATTACCCTATCTTCAAGTTCTCAGTCAAGAAATATCCTGTTGCCTGGAAGTACAACAAACCTTTTAAGGACACAACACTGTTGGCATCCGTTTAAAGACACAAAGACCAAGTACACAGTCTAAATCTTTGTGCTTTCACCTTGTCCTCTCATTTTTTGTCTCTATGATGACAGCCATTCTGCAACTGGGGAGTTTAAGACACTTTTCTGTTTAGAGCAAAAAACACAGAGATGGCATGCATGAAAATACTTTCCCTCAACATGCACCTAACAGAGTGGACTGACAAACTTTCCACTCTAGAAAAGTTCAGTTTTGTTTAAATAGGCGCACATCAAAAACATGTTCCTCCCTTGAATTCGTGAGGCTTCGGTTCACCTGTGCAATATTCAGCGCGATTTTTGTTATCATGTGTGCAATAAAAATAATAATGCAAGCATTTCATTATTTAAATATGTATAAATAACTTTTAGGTTCTATTTGAAAAATGATTCTTCTTAGTTCTTAGCTAGTTCGGTGTTTATTCTTTCCACATAAATGTGTGCTAAAGCAAGAACAGTGATCACCCTCAAGAGATCAACATTTTGATTCTGAACTCCTGAAACCCAGAGAGCTTTGAAGTGAAACCATTTTCACCATCTTAGATTAAATAAACATCCTGCATGTAGTTTTTACTCTCTTGGGGTAACATGCCCTAAGCTGACAGTACACTAATCTTAATGTAATTTTATAACAGCAACTTCACAAATCTTTCTTAATATTTGACATTTTTTAATGTAATGTATTATTCAGTTACATCTGCATTATATTTGGAAGTTTCTCCTGCTTCATCTTTAGCTTTTTGGCAAACATTTAAAGGAACAACATGCTACTTTGGCACCTGAGAAGGTCTGGAGATGTAAAACAAATGATAAATTAGGCAAACAAAATACATTCCAACAAAATATTTGTATTTAGAAATGTCATCTTGTGCATTATGTTTTGGCTCCTTTACTTGATTTTGTTTTTCAAAACTAACCTAAAGTGATCAAATTATTGTGTTGTTATTAATTGCCTACCACTATAAATGGTTAGAAATATTGAAAGTTATTAATTATTTTCAATACAACGCACCGAAAGTTATGTTTTTAATTATAGCTCCTGTTGATACAGAGGCAATTTTTTATGAGTAACTACAGCAAATGCCTTTTGCAGACTTTGAATATTTGCTTTCTATTTGTATTATGCTCTTAACATTTTTCTTTTTGAACACAGTTGTCTAAAATATGTTCAATCATCATGGTTGCATCATTTTCATCTTAAGTCCTATTTTGCTCTTTTACCCTCCACCCATGAGCGCACAGTGATAATAAACCCACAAATCGATCCTCCTGTGTGTTCATAGTCCAGAGACCCTGAGCAGCTCCTCAGACTTTCTCCATATGTTGCAGGCCTGCTGCCTGTTTTCGCTAAATTGACCATCAGTCAACACCTAGCTCTTCCTGCCTCCCTGTCACTTCGACTCACACTCTTCTGCAATCGTGACCTCAGGGTTTGACTGCACGCCACTCTAGGTTTACTTGTGTCATGTGAAATCAGCCCGATCCACTGTTGCAACCTTTCTACTATCCACTGCCTATTAAGCCTGGATGAATTCATGCTCCCTGGTCAAAGTTCAGCAAGGCCTTTTTTCCTAAATTGAAAACAAACTGCTTCAGTAAATACGAACATTTGGGCCGATCATGATATTTGATAATAATATCATTGTTTTGTTTGACCAATAACAGATATTTATTAACATTGCATTATATTTTCTTATCCTTCCTTCAAGCCACCCACATTGGGAAGAGAGCTTTCACAGCTGTTGCTCAAAAACTGTGGAAATGTCTACCTATCCTGATTAGGTGGGCTGACATTTTGATTGGCTGTTTTCTTATGACCGCCATGTTTGTTTTTTATGGTTGAAATGTTAAAACTGTTTACTTCTATCACATTTTTTGGGCACTTCAGTGAAGCACTTTGTGACATTTGATGTCTGTCAAATGTTCTAAATAAAAACATTTTACTCACTTTTTTACAACTTAAAAGACACCTCAAGATATATTTGCATGTGTATATTTGCCTAAAGTATACACATGCAAATATATAAAGCAGTTTTTGATTTTACCTTTGTAAAAAAACATTACATTTTACTTACTTACTTAATTACTTACATCACATCTATGCTTCCATTGAAACACCCCCACCTGGCATTCATAGCATCGCTATCAATGTTGTTGACCAAAGAAACACCCTTTGATGGATTTTACTCATCCTACCAATTCTGTTATAGACTAACATCGGCTGATACCGACGTCGATGTCAATATATAGCGCATCCCTAAAAATATCAGTCCTGAACTCCACACCAATGAGAAGTAGAAACGTCAACAGGTCAGGCAATCTTTTCTTTAAGGACATAAAGAATGTAAACATTAACAATGGGAGCAATTTTCCCATTGTTGACTTTTGCATCGTTAAGTAGTGTTTCTTAACCACAAAATAAGTAACTCTATGTTTTTGTTGTTGATGTGTCTGTTATTGGTGCCTAATGAACAAGGAAGAGTCCTGGCGGCAGGTGTAATTGCCTGGAGCCCAACAGTGGGGATGTAATTAGAGAGGCAGGGAGGAGAGTATGGCTTCACGGCTGGCACCATTTAATGATAATGGGGAGCAACGCCACGGTACCGTGGTCGGCTAATCACAGCGGACCGGTCAGGACAGATTTCAGTGCGTCCGAGCCGTGACCAGAATGCTGAGCAGAAGCTCGACCTCTCAATTCCCCACCATTCACTCTGCGGGACGCCAAGCCTAAGATTATGGCTGCGACCCAGCATCACCTGCATCACCGTGATTAGGGCCGTCACGGACGGACGGGTTTCATTTCAAACAAACAAACAAAAGCCTCTCCCACAAGATGGAATACGACTGTTCAAAAAGCACTGGCTCTCCCGTAAGAGTGAGACAAGAAAACATGTTGACAATCATAACAGACAGAATGTAATGCAACACTTAGCTCGCTTTATCTTCACCAGCTATTTTCTTTTGCAAATTTTGACTGACAATAACTTTGATTTCTTCTCTTTTCATAGAAAGTAGAACATGTCTCTGTGTTTTAAGCTGTTTTCATTTCCTACATGGAGCCACTGATGTTGCTACCATTGCAGTTAGCTTTGGCTTTTTCTTTTCTTTTCCATCAAAAGTACAAGAGGCTCAACGCTTTCTTGTTAAGCTAGGGTTGTTTTCCAAAAGGAACTATCCTACTGTTCCACTGAGAGTGCTCCTCGTTAGTGTTTATGTGTTTAGTTTTTTGTATGGGATAGCTTACAGAAATATTGCTGCTATTTACTTTGAGCATTCTCTTGTATAAGCTGCATCTATTATCCTGAATAATTCATCAGCTGCGCTATTTCTGAAAAATAGCCATTCTTCTTTCCACTACAAAGCAATCTTTCAATAAAAAATAATTCAAAACTCATTGGTTTAGCTGTTTCTTTCCTAGATGGAGAAACCAATTGAGATTTTGATTCCATTGTCTTTTTCTTCTCTCCTTCTTTTCACCCACAGAAATATTCCTGGGCCAGTATTTGTTTTGTTTAGCTGTATATCCGCCGAAAGCAAAAGCTGCTTTTAATTCTGTTACCATAAAATGTATCTTTGACTACTGCTTTTAACTCTCCTTTTTGACTCCTTATCCTGCCAAACTAACCGAAATGTTTTCTTAATTGATACAAAATACAAAAATGTCATTTTAATCTGTTTTTTCACTTCCTCTTTGTTTTTTTATTTTTTATTTGATGTGCCTCAACCTCAGATCTTAGTTTCGTGAAATCCAGGACACTACCCTTAAATATAAGACTTATTCTAGTAGAGTAACTTTCTGTCCCATCTTTCAAGATAGAAATCATTAAATTCTTCAACAACCAGATTAAAAACCAATCCAAAACAAGTACAGCATTCTGTAACTAAAAAAAGCCAAGAAAGTTTTACAATACAAGGCTAACTCCTTAACCTATCTAGCAGGGTCGGACGGCCCACAATGTCAACCGCAAATGTCACGTCCAACATAAGCAACACTAAAACATTAACCAGCATCATTCTGCATTAACAAACCACTTGAGACTCTAAGAAGGAGCTTTTTCAGCTGAGTGGGATTTACGAAACTATCCTGTATTTATCAAAAAACAATGACTAAGAAACGGAAGCTTGGGGTCTGTAATTGCCTGAGGAGAGAAGAATCAAACAGAAGTTTTGTTTCAGAGCGGATGGGCTTATTTACTCTATGTCCAAACGTTTATACAACATAATCACGTGCACAAGTGATAAAACTTAGATTTATGTGAAACTATGACAAATAGAAAATGAGTAATGGATGCACAATGAAACTGAAAGGTTTTCTGTCTGCATCAATGGAAACTACAGATTAGTGTGCATGAACTCTCTCTCTCTGTCACTCTCATGACTTGTGAGAGTATCACACCCTAAAGTGGATTATTAGCAGTTTTCTAAGCATGTCGAAGCGAAAACTGTTTCCTGACGTAGATGCAACATTCTGACTGAATCTCTTCTTTCATTGTTGTAAATCTGTCTGCAGTGAGTCTGTAAAAGAGAACAGCAGACAGATTTTTATCATGTTCAACTAGAACTGTAACCATAACAGGTCAGGAACAGAAGGAACTCAACAATGTCTTTGTATGCCAGAAGGTTTGTTGATGCTGTTATTAAATAGACACCCCAATCTGTTCTCATTGTTGGCCCCTTTCATACCTAATATGGTTCCCTTGGGAGTTTTTTGTGGCTCTTTTCTTTGAAGATCCACCTAAAACATTTAATTTCAGACTGCGTTCTGTGAATTACATTTTGGTTTAATTTGAGTCGCCAAGACGGCACTCGCATTTATCATTATTAAAAAAAAGAACTTTTTTATGTACTCAAATTTTCTCAGATACTGATTTTTTACTTAAATGCATGACATAATCTGATTACCACAAACACTATCAAAGCAAAATGTGCAAGCACTATAAAAAACATTCTCAGGATTTGTTTTGTCTTATATTTCTTTTCTTATTTTAGGTCAGATTACAATATTGCTGAAACTATTTATAAATGCTAACTTCTGAAAAAATAATGGCTTATCTAATTCAAAGCTAGTTCAAAACAAAAAATTTCAATGGGACTTTCGCTTTAACTCTTAAACTGACATCTTGAGATGTAGCTTCAGCATTTCCACTTAATCTTTTTCAATTTGGCTCCAGTTCCTCCTAAAGCGAAACATTCACAAAGCAATATGCTGTCATCTCTGTTCTTTTCCAGTTGTAATTGTCGTTGGAGTTTCTAAGTTTCCTCCCTTTCTCCTCCAAATATATATAACGTGGGTCAATGTAGACATTTCTCCAAACATAAAACAAATAAAAAACTCCAACTTTAGCCAAGAGCTTCACAAAGTAGTTTGCTTGGTTTTTCTCATTTCATAATAAATACTGATAAAATCGTCTTTGATACACAGAATCCATTTATTTAATGAACAGTATGGTGGTTAAAATATTTCCTGGTGTCTATGCTTGCAAATAAATTGATGAGCTAGACTTGTATCTTGCTTAATGCACATGTTTCATATCTGTGTCTCCAAACAACTCAAATGTTCAGATTTAACTCAACAGAAGCTGACAAAGCCTTTTCAGGCATTCATAAGTTTTTTAAGCTGTGTTTAAATGGCTAAGTCACCTGTTAAGATTGTTCTTAATAGATGTTGTTCCAGTAAACATTCATGTTATGAAGATGTGGTCTTATCTAATTGTTTTTGATCAAACATAATCTTGAAAAAACTTTTACAAAATTTTGATGAACTGTGTTTTCAACACATTGACATTTGAAAACTCTGTGTTTTATGTTTTAATTGTATATTTTTTTATTAATGTGTGGATGTGTAACTGGAAACATTTAGTTATTTAGAAACTTTGACAGCTATTTGGAGAGACTTGAAATTGGCATTTTACCTATTTCAAGTCTTAATTACCTTTGGTAAGAAGCAAATGTTTCATGAAGGAGAGGTGTTTTAGTATCTCTAACCAAAATATTTTTTCTTTCTATTCCAAATCTTAGGAATTTGTTTCTGTTTTCCTAATTACCATTAGTCAGGAGAAGTAATAATTGACACTGAAAAAACTTTTTTGTTGTTTTTTTAATCATTATTACTATCACATTGTATGTAAATTTATTGTTTAAAACTAAAAACTACAGGTTAATTTGGGCCTCACAATGACTCTGCTGCGCCCTCTGTTGTTCAAGACATTCTAGGCAAGCTTGGCTGAAAACTGCGCCTGTCTCTTTAAGAACAGCCTCCGGAAGTTACGACGACTCTCAGCCTCAGCCAATCAGAGCACTGTTGCCACAGCGTCGTCATGGGCAGCGTGTTCGAAACATAACAGTTTCACATCTCATAGCAAGCGTGTTTTACTTGTTTTTTAAAGATAGTTTCCAGATTTCCGTATAAAATGTTACCAGATCAAATAGACGTTTTGCGACAGCGTAACAAACGTTTGTTGGAGCAGCTGCGACATCGAAGGGAGAAACTGGAGCGGATGAGCGGCGGCGGCGGCGGCTGCAGCTCGAGCCGCAAGAGAGGGAGAGAGGACGAGGATGAAGAGAAGGAGCCAGGGGAGAGGAGGCAACCGGAGGTGATAGTCACGCTAACGGAGGAAGATGGAGGCCCTGCCAGGTCCGCCCTGGCCAAGCCTTCAGTTAGATTTAATGGTAACTAAGCTGCTAATTTCAATTTAGCTAGTTAGCCAGTAGCATGCACAAAGTAGCATTGCAAACTTGCCTCCATAAGACGTTTGTATAGAAGATGGGATAAAAACAGGCGTGTTCTGGCAGATTTTCTTTAATTGTCAGCATATTGGTTGTTCGCACTGGAGTGTGGTGGACAACAGCTTCTTGTTGTTTTGGATGCTGTACAGCTGGACTGATCAGAGAGAGCAAGTGCATTTAACACTCCAGCAGACTCAGGTGGAGGCCTCAGGCATCGCCTGGAACAATAATGAACAGACCACAGGTAGTCAGACTGAAGACTCTGTCTGACCAGGTGATAAGTAGTTAAATGAGATACTCCAACAACATTTAATTTGCCTCTGGGATAAAGTGTTTTTGGTTTGATAGATTTGATTGTTTAACATTAGTAGGAAAATCTGTATTCATTTGGTCAATTTTGCATCATAGCTGTCTTGTATACTGTTGAGTCATGTTGCACACATCCTATTCAATTAAGATGCCGATATTAAAGTATTTTTATGTACAGTAATTTAGCTACACAGGTATTTGTTCTGTTTCCTCTTGTTCAAAGGAGCTCAGTGATATTTGTGTGGAGCTAAAGTAGACGGATCCACTACTATGTTATTTGGTATTGACTATATAATGTTAAACCATTTCTTAATGTCGTTTTATTTGTTTTGTTTTTATAAGACACCCAGCAGTTGCGCAACTCCTCTCGTCATTTTGGGACATGCAAACACGGAGTGCCTGCTGAAGCAACAACAACGCCAGACTGCAACAGAGATTCTCAAGGCTATGATTCACCATCAGAACCCGCGCCAGTCCCTCTCCAATCCGTCCAGGTTAGCCCCAGCAAAGTCCAGGTAAGCATGTAAACAGCAGCTCTACCATGGCCCTGTTTCATGAATCCACGTTGTTTAATAAATACATTTAGCAATCATCATTACAGCCCATTGAGCCTTTGTTTACCATCATATCTTCTGAGGGAACCTATGGTTATCCTCAGGCCACCTTTGGGTGTCTTTATTAACTAATAGTAGCTGGATAAATAGGAAGAGCAGCCAGTACGTTACCTGATGAAGCCGTATTGCTGCTGTCCACTTACCTAAAATAACAATACCTACAGCTATCTGTATCGCTGTAAAGACAGCGTTGTTTCCTGGTTAAAAGTTTGACTCGCTGTGTTTCATTGGTCTGATATGTGCTTTGTTTTTCTTGACTGCGGTGCTGCGTGTGCGTGTACCACAAACGCTACATGTGGTACGTCCATTCACTTTTGGGCAGCACTAGTGGTGATGGCTGGAAAAAGTCATTTGGTTTCATATCGAGTCTATTGAGCTTGCCAAGATGCTCTTCCCATAATTAACCGCACAAAAAAGGAAACCCCAAATGAATCGCGGCCTTTTTTGAATAACAGCCTTGTTGAAATGTTTTCACGCATCTCTAATCCATCCGCTGATGACCTTGTGATTGCTCAGTCAGTTGTCCGCTCTGTGGCATGGCCGCTCGTTAATTTACATATAAAGCGGGTTAAATCGGATCTAATCACACAGGATGAATTGTAAAGTCAGGTATGAGTTGCTGTTTTTGTTGTTAGGCGCTCGTCTGCTTTTAATTTGTGACACCTGCCATTGTTTCGCTTTTCTCAGAATGAATTGAAATCTACTGTATCTATGGAGGTTGTTTTAATGTAGACTAGATTGGAGGATTTTGGATTCATTTGGGTGTGAATATTGAGTAAAACACTACATATGAATAAAAACATCCCAGAGATCTTGACCAGTAAACTAATGAGGCTTCACTGGTGTTTTGCCAGTCAGCGGGTTTCCTTTCCTTGGTGAGCTACCTGCCTGAGTAATCATTCAGAAGGTGGAACTCATTGTTAATCAATCTTACTGAAATACCCAAGTTGAAAACTTTTACATGTTGGGGTTTTTGTGAATTTGTTGTTAAGAATAGCTTCTTTAAATTTACCCAATGTTTGGACTAAAAGCTATTTTTGAAAACATTCTTTTGTATGTCTTAGGTTTTCGTTATAGCGGACCGACTGATAAAATGTGTTTTCACAGGAAGGGTAAATGTGTCGAAAAAGATTAAACTGAGCTTAGACATCTTACTGTGCGTTGTTTTTTTACAGAAGGAGATCCGCAGTCGAGTCAGGTTTCAGTGCGATGAACCTGAAAGCGAACCTCCTTCAGACAGACATCATGTGCAGCCTCTGCTTGGATATGACTGGATAGCAGGTAAACGCCGTTTACTCAGCTGACAGACATACGGCACTCTAGTATAGTCTTGATTGCTCATTTATTTACACCCTGCTTCCAAGAAGCCAGAGTCTCCTGTTATATCCTACAGTCGCGTTGTTTCACACGCCTGGAGCGTCGGTCTGCGACTGCCCAACAACATTTGGATGCATCCCTCCTTTAACACAATGAATAACAACCAGGCTTTTGAACACACAAAAGAGGTGATTCAGCCTCAGCATCCATAGGATTTGCTGTACAATTACATTTAACGAACGACCTGGTCCACAGCATTTCTGTATTTACTTAGTTTTTTGTTTCGTCTTGGAGGTTGAACATGAAACTGGAATTGACCGCACACCCGAATTGGATCTAGTCTGGCTTCGTTCATGTCTCTGAAGCGCGAACATGTTCACAAATAGGATTTGTACACTGCTGTTGGTTTGATAAGACGCTAACAGTTTCACAAGGATTTATACACACTCGCCACAATGATTTATCTGCCTCTCTCAGTTGACATTTAAATTTTAAGAGGAGATTTTTTCTTGATTGTTCACCGAAGCTACAACGGTTGTATACAAATGTAGAGCACCATCAGTCCAACACCTAAAAATCTGTTTGTGGAGCCACTTGTTTCTCCCCTTTGAACTATTTCGGCTTCCTTAGACTTTTCAACCAAAAGCGCTAATTTTGGGTATATCTGTTTGGATCTTTAGACCCTTTTTAAAGACATTTTTTTTAAGATAAATACATAAAATAGATGTCACATACCAACTTCATACTAAATGTGCTGGACTAAATCTGAGTTAAAGTTGGTGAAATCGTAAAAGAAACTACTTCTGAATGTAAAACAGAAAAGGAAGTGTGGCTCTTTGAGAAGAAATTGGCAGGAGTGATCAAAAAGCTTTGGATTATACTGTAATTGTTTATTGCAGGTGACTGACGTCTACTTTTTTTTACTCTAAGGAGTTTTAGACAGCGAGGACTCCTTGGTGGAACGCCCTGAAGAGTTCTTTAATGATCTCCGCATGTTTAGATCGATCAATAGAGACGAGTGTATTCACCCTGGACCAGCAGAGTGAGTCCACCCCCACCCCAACAAGTTGAGTCACATTTATTTTAGTGACTCAACGCTTTATTGACTCTTTTTAGATCCTTTGGGGAAAACAATCTTTTCCCACCGCTCCTAACCGATGAAGACAACACAGAAGAAAACACAGACACTCATCTGTGTAAGCTGGATTGTTTATGTGATTATCCTCATTGCTTTGATCATCTCATGTTGTGCGACACTCTGTGACACTCTGTGCGCTTTCCCTTTTGTTCAGGTACGTTCTCCTACAGGATCAACAGCCGGCTGTTTCCTGTCCCACTCCACTCCCAGGATTGCTGCCCAGTGTGCAAAAGGCACAAGTCCTCGCACCCCCACACCGCAGCTGAACCAGCTCTGATCCGGTACAAAGGATATTCCCTTTGAACCTGTCATTCAAGATTATCAGAACCTGGACAACACGTGTTTATGCTTTAATAATGCTTAGAGGAAATATACAGCTTTATAAATGCTCTCTTTATGTCCCATTAATGTCTCAATCATTGTTTGTTGGCCCCCGCCAGATTCTCCCTACTTCCCCCCGTAAACTGTGTGTTTCACCAGCATTTCCACAAATAAAATAAAGTCCGAAGCAGAAAAAAAGGAAATGAAAGACAAAAACGGAGCCCTGCTGTACAAGCCGACTGAGAAACACAAGGCTCCTTATCAAACCTCTAGACGTCTGTCTGTTTGCTTTTGTTGGCTGGTGCTGGTAAATCCTTGACTTCTTCTGCATCCTAATTTACTTTGGCCACCATCCTTACTTTTAAAATGAGCACTCCACTGTCAATATAACTAATTTAAAAGTCTAAAATGCTTTTTAGTCGTTGTTACTGATAACGTCTGTATGTTGGTGACATGAAGAAGACGGGTAAAATACTCCCCAAGCCTTCAGGTATTGAACATTTCCATTTGACTGTCGACCACGTGTGTGGTTTAAGAAATGGTTATGTGGGACTTACAATTGTTGATCAGCAGGTGGCAGCTTACGGGGGTCCAGTGAAGTGGCTGACATACAGTACAAGTGAACCACTGGCATCCACAGAAACGTCAGAAAAGAAAATCGTAGTGCACTTTTGTGTAACAGCTGCGCATTAAGGGGTTGATTCTAAAGCAGCCTTCAAACAAGAAAACATTCAGCTGTTTCAAATATTCTGCAGCCGTAAAACAAAAGATGGACCCGTTTTTATTTGAAGTTATTCTAGACCGTCTTTTATTTAAATAATAAGATGTTGGATTTCCCAAAACGTTATATTTCGCTGTGAAGCGTGCAGCTTTTGTAAAATTGATTGTTGACATATAAAAATGTACAATTTTAAACTGAATTTAGCTTAAACTAAGTTTTCTCGTCTCACATTAAAAGATTTCTACGTAGATTTTCAAAGGCTGTAAGTCATAATAGTAGAAAAGGGATTTTCTGTATAGTTGGAAAGATGAACTCATCTGGTCTGCGGTAAACCTGTTCCGTTATTAGAACGTGAAACTGATTTAAACCTAAATTTGTTGAGTCTTTTTTTTTTTTTTTTATCTATATTAATGTTGTGAGAACTCTACCGCCTGATGTTACATCTTTGCTTCTCGTCTTTGGTTAAAGGGTCAGCGTTCCTCGCACCAACCTCCTGCCACCTTACAAGTACAAAGCTCATCGGCGCAGCAGCTTCGATCCATCGGACAGTTTGGGATTACCGTCGGTGTGTAGGATACAAATAATCCAATTATGGACTTGTTTTTTTTTGTTTTCTTTTATTCTCAGCTCCTCTCTTACCTGTCCTCTCTTCTATCAAAATAACACGTGGTGTCTGCAGGTTTCACAATTTAAGGGATCAGCAAATAATTCAAACAGGCCTGCATACAAAACCGACGCTCATGTTGCGCTAAACGCTACGCCGCATCATCTGCAGACAGTTCATTTAGAGATTTGTTCAGACAAATGTTTGCTTGTGTGAATTAGCAAACAGAGTAAATCTTAAGGTACTTTGGTGTAGTTAAAGATAGTAAATTTTGAAGCACACAACTGCTTGTTTCTTGACTGACTTTCATTAAAAGGCTGTGAGTTTCACGTGAAATAATTGTTCTTTTCAAACTGCTGGGGTGCTTGTTATAAATGCGTACTGATCGTTATTGCAGCCTGGAGCAGGACGCTACTAACACGCTACTTTCTGTACTAAAATTAACAGTAAAGTATAAAAGGCTGTCGGTAATCTACTTGTTCTCGTGCAGCACTGTCTCTCCGGGTGGTCCAATGCGGGTCAGAACATCCTGCCGCCGTCCAGCAGCCTCGACCTGCGGAGCAACATCAGGACCGAGAACTCTGACGGCTCCTTAAACCAAGACCTGCAGGTAAAACTTGAAGAAAAAAAACAAAACCGTTTTAACTTCCTTATCTTCTCTTAAGCCGCCAATCATCTTTCTGAGCTTTGCAAAACATTTATTTGCGGTAGTTCTAAAATATATTTGCAGGATCAGCTTCATTTATTCTTTTGTTGTTGTTGTTGGACTTCTTGGAAGTTGTAAACTAATAATCCACGGTTTCCTGTTTTACTGGGGTATAAATGCATCGTGACACAGGAGCTTTTAGCCGCTGCCCACGAGGCTAGACGAGAACTCCTATTTATCTTGGCTCCACACGCAGTGAGCAGAACGGTAAGCGAGCTGAAATGCATACTGTTGGACTGTTGGAGAGCCACAGCAAGAAAAGAGCTGCCTTGTATCACAGAGTCTCCAGAACAAGCACTACATACACACTTCTATTCAGACTTATAGTTAGTACGATGTGATCGTAAGACGTCGTCTCTCCTACCCTGATAAATGAACACATGACATTTGATAACGTTCTGTATCTGTTCGACTTCAAAAATGAATAAATATGTATTGTAAAAATGCCTCTTACTCTTTCAAAAAAAACCTTATTATGCTGCATGGCATCCTAAACTGAATTTCAGGAAGGAACCAGGATTGATGATTATGACTATATTTTAGTTTTTAAGTCGTTGGTTTCATGCTGATTTTATATTTAGCCAGAAGGACAAGAGTTTCAAGACTTTAAACGCTCCCATCGGATGCAAATAACAAAAAAAAAAAACGACTAAAGATCATACAGAGTGGTAATCACACTCTAGAATGAGAGAAAAGAAGAAAACAGACACACATTACAGGATTTTCTAGTGTTCCGCAGCACTAATGAATCCTTCGCCAACCGAGCAAAAGAGATTAAACATGACTGATCTAGAGCTCCACTCGAGATCTACTCTTCTGCAGGGTTAAGCTGCAAACACGCCTGAATTGAATGAATGTCTCATTGCCAGGATTTTGCCAAACTTGATCTCACGCTGAGTCATTTAATGTGTTGGAGCAGGGTTCAATCTAGAATGAGAAAAAAAGAGTAAATCATTCATGTTTATATTTGCTATATTTATTAATGTTATTGTTGTTGCAAGACGCTGTAATATCGTGCAGGCCTGATGGATTCCTCTCCTGTTCAGCTGGCACAGTTGTGTAGAACAGGAGGGCAATTGTGCCACTGATGATTTAATCTAAAAACAATACTTGCATACAACAGAATAAAATTTATTTTAAGCACTTTTTTTTGCACATCTTTACAAATTAATGGGATTCACTCTGTTTTTTGTTGTTGTTGTTTTTTTCAGGAACTATCTTCACCAAGAAGAAACCAAAACCTTGAGCAGATCGCCGACGTGCGTCGCCTGGCTCGTTACAACTTTCAACACTTCTCTGCAAAAAGAAAGCCTACAGGCCCTTCTTTCGCCGTAGGCTGACGGAACCGAGCCTTCATCGTCCTGACCTGCTCGCATCGCTGGCGTTCTTTAATGCAACATCAACCATGTGCACCATGTGTTTTTTGTTGTTCTGTTGTTTTTGTTTTTTTAAATTTCGTATGAGACATAAAGTGCGTCAGGTGGTGTTAATGCACTGGAACACTTCTGAGTCATTTCTGACCTTTGAGACAAAAATCCTGTTGCTCCACAGTTTCCTTTTTTTGTTTTGTTTTGTGCGTTCCCCTGAATTAAAGCTTGGGCATATTTAGCCGTTGCATGTGACTTTTGTGGAAGTGAAGCAAGAATTAAAGGGTTGCACCACATTGGAGACACACAGCCTGTAACACACGAGCCGTCCGTTTGAACACAACATGGCTAAAGTTAAACGTCGTGTTAGGAAGTCAGACTGAATCACTTGCACCCTTTTTGTAAATGTTGACCCCCCTCCCCCGGTCTGTTTAGGAATTTGTCTCCCGAGTCTGTGCAAGCGTCTGCTTTTTAACTTCCTTAATGGGACGAGGAGTCCTACAGTATAAGCTCAGCAGGGTCTGATGTACAACCCAGGAGCTGCTTTGCACAGGAAACCACAACCAACCTTGCTTGCTAACGCTGTTTTTTTTTTTTTTGAGATCCCACCTAGCGTGCTGTCGGTTCGTGTCTGAAAGGCCAACGTCGTTGAGCATGTTTGTTTATTTTGATACAGTGGATTGATTCATAGTGTGTTCTTTGAGCGCTCCCTTTCTGAATTTTTTATGTTTTTTTTTTAGTTTTTAGGTGACGGAGTTTCACTTCATAAATCCTTGCAGACGACTCGTAATCATCCCATCACTGGGGGCTGGACTTCTCAGAAACAAAAAGGGAAAACTTTTTGAGAAAGAAAGCTGCGAAATGCGCTGGAACCTCATCAGTAATAGTACAAAGTTTAGCTTTGTTGCTGCTGCTGCTGTTGAAAACCGTGAAAAGGCTTTTTTCCTCCTCCAGGGAAGTCCTTCTCGCCCATAAACAGGATATGAAAGTGGCTTGTAAATAATAAATCCTAACTGCATTATGTCCATGGCGTACAGAAACCAAGGTTTTCACTACATTACCTTGCCGTTTTCTAATAGTATCTGTGGTTGGGGGAAAAAAAAGCTGTATGATCATTCCTAACTAGTAACCGTGTGTCATTTAAAACTATCACACTTTACAGTTAAAAATTACTCATACACTCTGAACTAAATCACTGCTCTAATATGGAAAGATGGTATAAAAACGACTTTTGTTTTTCAGGATATATATTTTTAGTAAACAAAAATGAACTCTCACATGGACAAGAAAAAGGTCCGCTTCTGTTTTAGTTTGGAGCCAGAGATCGTCTTGGCATGTGGGAGGGGAAAGTTTACTCTGAAATGTCAGCATCACAGGAACAAGCTGCCAGTCACAGGGGCAAAATAAAAAGCTGCTTGGGTCCAACACTTACAGCTCTGTGGCTGCACACATTTTACATTAGAAAGTAGCGGTGATGTTCAGATGAACCCTGGGCTTTTTCACTTTTTGTCATATTGCTACAACAAAGTTTGATGCATCTAACTGAAGGTCTCTAATCACAATTGGTAAATGGCCTGAAAATGACTTGAGTCTTTCACTAAACTGCAACTAAACTGATGCTATATCATCCCTCAGTGAGGAATTATTTAGATTGAGTTTAAACCGTATTCTGTATGAGAGCAGATGGCATGTTTTAGGGTTAGTTCTGGGCTTTGACTGGGCCATTCTGTCTGTATGAGTATGCTTTATACTTTATCACTATTGTGTATGTTGGGATTTTTTTCCTCGGCCCAGTTTAACATCTTTTGTCACTTTTTATACGTTTTATTTATTTATTTATTTTGCAAACCACTCCCTTTAGACCACATGCTTTACTTCCAGTTTGTTTGACCTAAAAGTACTTTCTATCTATAGTCATGTTTTAATATGTTTTTTATGCCCAGTTTGAACAATATACTGCAAAACTAAATAAATCAATTTTACAAATGTTTTTACGTTTCCATGGTGTAGAAAAATTATCCTACGTGTTTTACAGCACTTTGTAACATCAGCAACTGAATAAATTACATTTTGCAAAGCATGGTTGATTAATTAATGTATATTTCCTTTTTTGGTATTTTTTTTCTGGCAAGGGAAGTTAATGCTTCCCTTGCCAGTCTCTCAGTTTATTGCACATAACCATGGCTTCATACCTTTACAGCCTTGTTTCCATTTCATAAACTAGCCCTGCTTTAAACTTCATTCAAAACTTTCCCGGTTGTGTTCTTTGGTCTTTATATTTATCATGCTGTTTATTTATTATGATTTTGTCCAACTAACACGTGAGACCTTCACAAAACAACACAGAATTACACACAGCCGGACCCTTACTTAGTAATTAGGTGGATTATTGGGGCAAATATTGAAACTAGATTCAAGTTTGCATCTCTCAGAGTTAAAGGGGCTGATTTCAAATTCATACTACACTTTTAAAGTGTTTTTAATTAAACAATGATTGTGATTTGTTTTGTGGGGTAATCAGATCTTTCACATATTATAATTATGTTTGTGCTATCTGTTTCCCAATTCCATGTTGATTTTAGATATTGGTCAGATATCAGCCAAGAATCAAATATGGGATTACATCAGCCTTCATTTGAAAGCTCGGATATCATCACTCCAACACAGCGTTTGGTCTGTGCCACCTTTTCAGAACCTGTCATATATATTATTGAATTGTACAACCTTTTATCTGTATAAGAAGTTTAATATTTATGTACCCACTGATTAATAATAAAGCGATCATTTTTTAAAAATATTGTTAACTGTTCATTTCTGAGTAATGTCACTTAATCAAACCATTTCTAAAATTCCAAACAACAATAGTAATTAAAGTCTTTTTGATTCATGCTAATATCATATCAGGTTAGTATCGGGAATTACTGAACAATGAAATATCTGTATCGTAACAGGAGTGAAAAATGTGTATCTGGCCACCTGTAGTTTTTCTCTTAATGTATTGAAAGGCCATGTGTGTGAATATTTTAGAAAGGTTGTACAACGTGTCAGCACTAACAGTGGTGTCGGCTCATTTTTAGCACGTTAACGTCAGCCGGAGTAAAACTGGGCCGATTTATTGATTTTTTTTTACCTCCTGCTGCCAAAATTATTTTTGAGGACGGTAGCTGGTTGGCCATGTGGTCGGTGTTCGATCATGTGAAAGTTATGGTAATGCAGCGCAGGATTGTGGGGGTGTTTGAAGCAGAGAAGCAATGTAGGTGGTGTGGTTGCCTCTACAGGTTTCAAGAGAGTACGGAAGTCTATCAGTATATATATATATATATATATATATATATGTATGTATGTATGAACTTTTTTGGCCCGTGTAATGATGTTACTTAACATTTGCTTTAAAGTCTCTCAGAGCTCGTTCCTGGTATGACTTAACTATGAGATGCTTTTTGTATGGAAATTCTAGTCCAAGCATGATCTCCTCATGCTGTCAAGCATTTCTTGTTTCTACAATGTTAAATAAGTTTCCCGTCTGAGTCTAGTCACTGAAGCTGAACTTTTGACTTCGTGCCACTGTACGTAAACAATTAGCCAATAAAATCTTTGGTCCCAAACACACAAATATCCAGTTCATAATGGTACATTTCCAAGAAAAGACTAAGATTCTGGGCTTTTCCGGTAATCAGCTGAGGATCTACCTTCAACGCTGCAACACTTAAAAACCAAAACCAAATTACATTAAAAAAATGATGATAATGATGTCACTGTACTCACAGTACAGTAATTACCAACCTCATAGTTGTATGCATCAGCTCAGTGAATGTGGGTTAGTCTGTCTGCTCGTTTCCTCCCTCCAAATTCAAGTTAGTGCAAGGAAATGCCCCGGATTTGAGCTCAGATGACCCGCCCTCATGACAAGTGCACGCTGCTTGCTGCAAGCTCAGCCTCGCTCTGTAATTCACTGTGGAGACGCGATGAAGGACATACTGTTGCTGCTGGTTCTGCTGGCTGTTCCAACTAACAAGGTAGGGGTCCGGCGAGCTTAATGAGGGGATAAGAGCTGAACTTGCTTCCACAATTTATTCAGCAAAAATAGATGATCTGATGTAAATCCCAGGGACAAGCTAATCATGTTATCTGTGTTACACTTGTTTCTACATCATCTGATGTGATCAGTTGTTGGGTTTTTCCCCTCAATCTAATTGTGACAACTTATTGTTACAATATATATGGACAGTAATCTTTGTAATGTCAATTTTGTGTCTCAAACACCTAAAGGGAAGCTGGTGTGTTGTTTAGGGTTAGTTTTTCTTTCCAGGCGTGCAGCCACGAGGAAATAACTGAATGTCCCAGATAAGATGTCATTGTTTGTTGCTACAAAGTTAAAGATCGTGTTTCTCATCAGTCCGTGGTCAGAGATCACACATCCCTGTACTTGCCAAAGAAAACCCAGGTCTCGCAGACTGCCGCCTCTTGTTTCCTGTAACACCAGAAAGTGGTGCTGCTGCTGTCAGCATAATTTGCTCTTTTGCTTGTCATCAGCGCCGTGGTGAGACAGCTTTATGTCAGGTGTGCGAACAGTTACGATGGCAGGCTTGCTTTCTCCTCGCCAAGAAACGTTTTAGGTCATGCATCCGTGAGACCCCCCCCTCCCCTTCCTACCACTGCAAGGAATGTGGAGGTAAAAACACCTCACAAACTGGAACAATGGTCCCCTTTTTCTTCACTTTTGGCAGCCCAGGTTTCTCTAGAACAGAGAAGGGTGGGCGCAGGTGTAGGTGCTCTGGTTCAGCCTCACGCTGCTATATTTAAAATAACAATCACTCACTGGCCACTTTGTCCCTTCCCCTAATTAGCAAATGACTAAATTCATGCTTTTAAATTTGTTGTTTTGATCAAACATTTTTACAGAGTTTACACTGGAAAGAGATTATCACCCTTTTTTCTAAAATATTTCCTGGGGAGGTTTCTTTGATACACCACACCAAGTAGAGCATACTTTTGATGTGGAAATCTATATATATTTGTATGGCTTTCAACATCTTTACAAATAGATTATAAAAGTGTGGGTGTAGTCAGCCCCCTTTCCTCTAAACCCTGTAAATGAAATCTAACACAAACCTATTGCCTTCAAAATCCGTCTAATTAGCAAACAGAGCATTGCAGTACAAATTTAGCTCTTCGCTGAAGGTCTCAAACATTTAAATAGACTGGTTACCCAGGAGGAGGTGCAGGTGGAGGAATCTATCAGGGTAATAATGGTGTAATATTTTTAGCCTGCATGCAGAAAAGTCTGTGAAAGAAACTAAACACAGCATAGTTTTTTATCCATAAAAGGGACAGAAGGGCAGGCTGGTCAGAGTTCATTGGGGGAAGTAGATGGAGTTGAATGCATAAAACAAAATGCCCTGAAGTAAATATGTCAAAGCATTGAAGGAGTTTGGAGGTTAAACTTGCTACAGCTAAACATCCTTTAACTTGCATTTAGAGCTACAACTGAAGGGCTTAGAGGTGGTAGTATCATGCTGTGGGGACACTTTTGTGCTTTTACAGCAATCACAGAAAAAGTGGTAAGAGCAGATGGGAAGAAGGAATAAGATAGCGAGAATCAAGTGAAGCTGCAAAAGTCTTCATGCTTAATGCTAACACTCAACAGCTGGAGCTACAACGGCGTCTTTAAATCAAAACACAATCATTGAGGAAGCAATTCCCAGTTTGGGTGCAAAACTAATCCACCAGAGATCTGTCTGAATCAATTACTCAGTGATGTTTCAAAAGAATTGCAGCTGAATGTGCAAACAAAAAATAAATGAAAGTGGTTCTTCAAAACATTTACATGGGAAGGCAGAACAGAGAAGCACCTAAAGTTTTTAAAGTTGTAGTATATTTTTTGTCCATGCCACCGAATATTCCTGCAGAACTGCTTCTTTTGTCTCTCTTACCGTCTTTTCTGTAAAGCTACTGGTGAATAAATTATACTTGTACTATAAAGAGGCTTTGGAATAAATAAATGAATTAAAATAGAACGCTTACATTAGTCTTTTAGCATGCAAAATCTAAAAAAATAATGTGGTTTAAATATTGAGAGGACTGTTAGTTAAAGTTTTCATGTTCAAATTGTTTATTATATTCATTTTCTGTTTCTACAGGTTCACTCGCTCCCCTATAAGCCAGAATCCAACAACAAATGCCAAAACTCGACAGTAGAATACCTGAATGAAAGTGTTGGGTTGTGCTGCAAGAAGTGCCCCCCTGGTACGTACTGGACTTTTTTCTTTGCACAATGTAAAACCCAAATTTCCAGAACGGAGGCTCACTACTGTAAAGCCCTGACCCCTCAAATAACACTAAACCCTGTTTACAATGTAAACGGTCGTGCGACGATACAGATCTGGAAACACAGTCGTGAAATGTTTGGGCGTGGAGGTGTGAGAGAAAATGTACGGAAAAAAAAATAAGATTATCGCTCGCTCTTTATTTCAGAAGACGAAATATATTGTTGTTCAATTATTTCTTTTTTTCCCCCGGTGTAATTAATAAATATTACCTATAAATGCAGAAGCTGCATTATTGAGAACTGTGTTTTTAGACAGACATGGACACGTTGCATTTATTATTTCACTAAACTTTACACCACTAACCAAACCCTTATTCTATTGCGAATTGCATTGATTTTCTAATAATGCATTTGTATTTTCAGTGTTCAACAGTAGTAGAAATCTTAAGTACTGTGGTTTTAAGGTAGCACAGTGCTGGATGCTGCCAATAAGCTTTGTTGCTGTATAAAGCTGCCACTCTGGTGGAAACTGCATAGTCACTGTAAATAATACCTTTAAAAAAATGAACAGTTGTCAGGTGTTTAATGCAGCTTTGGTTTCTACAGTAACATTTCCCCTTAAGACTGTTGGACTTTTGTTTATAAATCTCACAGCTTAATTTGCCAACTAGCAGTTCCGCATTTTTTTAAATGGGCTGCATGCACTTATTGATGAGTCAAAGGGCGCTGTAGTTCTTCTAATTCAAAAGAAACTAACACGCATCGAGGTAATCTAATAGTTTCCACTTCTGCCGGTGTTGTTTTCTTTTAGCAAATTTTTAGTTTCGGAGCTGGAAGCACGAAAACCAACCGGTAACCATCATTATACCGTTAGTGGAAATGGGGTACCGTTTCATCTAAACTACGTTTTATGGTGAGGAAATGCAGAAAACCAATGCTGAATTTCAGGGGATTTTTTCTTTTTTCTTTTTACGATTTCTCTTGCGTCGCAGAAATGAATAGCTTGTGAACAGCACTGCCTTTCATCTCTCTGGGAAAGGGTTTGAAGGTATGCAGATTAGACATTCAACCATGGTTGTTCGCAATCGCCCGATCTGCGAGATCACAGCTGCACGATTCACTTCCTTCCACACTTTCAGTGGGGATTCCACACACTGCATGATTTTTTTTCTCATCATTTAATTAGTTTGTTCTTTTAAGCATTTACTTTAACCGACGGTAGCAAATTTTGCTCAAGGCTCGTTTGTGGCAGTGGCAACAAGGCTGTGTTAACAATGGTTTGGGTTGTGACAAGCAGGAATGCAGTTTTACTTGAAGACTTTCCCAAACACTACTCTTGCTCAAGTTATAACTCGATCCCTTGTTCCTCTTAATCTCATCTTCACTACTTAGCTTTCATGTCCCATGCTTCTTCTCTGTTATGTGAGTTAGACTGGGAAACAAACTGTAGTGAATCATTTCAGCCCAGCTCTTTTCATTTTAGTTTTGGTAAATTAAGACTCAGCTCATATTCACATGATCAACAAGTCATGTTTCAAATTTGTATTGAAAATAAATCCTGGAACATGAAAGACTCAAAATATTGTGGAGATTTAGAAATACCCTGAGTCTTTCATGTTCCAGGATTTTAACCAGGATTACATTTAATGTTTTATTTTTGCTGGGATTCTGCATTACTTATTAGAGTCAAACCACTATTATTCTTCATTCTACTCAAATATGTTTTAATAATTTAAAACCCCATTAAACAAAACATAAAAGTTACTAAGAGTGAGACGGACCATTGCTTGGCTGATTTGCTTCTGGGCAACTAGCTGATCCAGAACAAAAGATCCCAATACGCGACTCATCGTGACTCACAATTCAAGAGTAGATGAGCAATATTCACAGAGAATGAAGAAGACCCGGAGCGGTGTTTAAAATTCTCAGAAATAGCCGGCCAACCGTCATCATCAAAAAAAAATATACAAAAGATCTTTAAAGAACCGAGAGAAACATTTAAATTACTGCAGCAATTTTTGCAGCAAATTGCTGCAAAACAATGCGAAGACATTCTGTGCATTGATAAGTTGCTAGAACAGGGATCTTCAAATCCAAAACTCACTATTTTTGAACACACCCATGTCAGGAAAGTGGCTATTACTCTTTGGAGACCTTGACTTCATAGAGAGGAAGGGATTTAACACATTTGATTTGGCTGTGTTGGACCATCTATACATTGCAGAACACCAGATCCAAATCCACTGTTGACCCCGGAAGAACACTTCCCTAAAAAGACAACTTGAGGATTTCCAAGAGTTTTAGAAAATGATCCTGTGGGCCGAAAAAAAAAAAAAAAACAGCAACAAAAAATAACTTTCTGGAAGATGACATTAAAGTAAATATTAAAGTGTCTATTTCTTGTTAGCTGTGGTCAAAAACAGTAATGGAAAGGCAGCCAGTTCCACAGTGTGGTCGATATATTTAAAAAATGTCCTTTCCCCGATGCTTTCCCAAGAATATTGTAAAAACAGGAGGGGATTGCTGGTCATCAGATCTCTGAAATGTCTTGAACACAACGTTTAAGGCTTTAAAAGCTGCTTAACATACTGTACAACCAATGCATGGAGGCAACAGCATGATTGCAAGTTCCAGGAAAAAGATCACCAGCAGCAATTAAATAAAATTACAGATATACCCTATAAAGGCTCCAAACTTAGAGAGAAGCGTGTTTTAAAAAATTTGGTCAGCTACGTATAAAGTTTAAAACAATTTGACAACATTCGTTACTAAAAGTCCTGGCGCACTGCAGTTATTTTGTTCTTTCGTAGGCAAAAAGATATTAGCCTGTAACATCCTGGAAGCAGTTTTACTGACAATTTATGGAGTAACCAACTACATGTATTATTTTCTATTGTCATCTACAAATTTATTAAAACAATATCAGAAAACAAACCCGCCTCGAAAAATACTAAAGCAGCAGAATGATTAGGAGGAAAAGAAAAGGCCTAAGTACTGAGCCATGGGGATCTCCAGCCAATGATAGTCAACTATTATAATTTAATTTCCTTTTGGGATTTAGAAAATATTTTTGATTTGATTTAAACTAATTGAATATTGAATCTTGATATGAAGACACAATAGACAATTGTGCAAAATAATGCCCTAATCAATCTATTTTTGCATCCTAGCAATGTTGATCAATATTTCTATCTCTATTTAACTCTATTAATTGTTCCTTCTAAAGGTTTCTGCAGATTTATTTAGATTTTGTATTGTTATGTACTGCTGTGTTTTCTCTTTTACATATATTTTTATAGTAAACACAATTCATTATTCTATTAGCACCTCAGCTCTGGTGGGTTTAAAACAAGAGGTTTCCATTAGAGACATGGCTGTTCAAGTAAAATTTAGACTTGATCATTTGACTTTGTTCAATAAAGTAGAATTTATTTTCCATTCAGGTTGTTTAAATGTCTTTTCAGTTACTAAATGGATGTTTTCCCAGGACACCGACTGTCGCAAGAGTGCTCTGAGAACAAGCAGACCACTTGTACACCATGTGGATCCGGGCAGTATATAGAGAACTGGAACTACACCCCAAACTGTTTATCCTGCTCCAAATGCAAAGACAGTCAGTACATGTGTTTTGAGTCTATGCTCCAATTGCTGATTCCTTTACCTGTGCCATAGTTTTACTTCCTGATAATTCCATTCTCTTTTATTTTTAACCAGCAAAGGGTCTTCAGGTTTTCCAGGAGTGCGACAGAGCGAGAAACTCCAATTGTGTTTGCAAACCTGGAATGTTCTGTGTGATGGGCTTTCATGATCCGTACTGCTCAGAGTGTAGAAAGTACACGGTTTGCAGACCTGGCTTCAGAGAGTCCGTGCCCGGTAAATTTAATCATTCACGCATCACTGTTTATACATCTGTAATGCTTTATTTAAACCCTATAGGTATCACATATTTGACATACAAATAGTTATTCAGAAGTAGAAAGTTCTTGTCGGTTTTTCTGCTGGATCTCGTTACATGTTTGCGTTCTTTTCAGGCACTCTGAGCTCCGATGTGAAGTGCGAACGGTGCCCCACCGACCCGTGTGAGCCTCGTACAACTACAGTGGCCACCACGGTTGCAATAAACACCATTCTACCCGTCAGTCCTTACCCACCCCTGGAAAGCAAGACATCTAAAGAAGGTCAGCCTAACAGTGAAACTAATATATGAACCAACTATATCTCTTCTGTGTTTCGGTATGTCTGTTTCTCGTGTCTGATCTTCAGCTGCATCCGTGTCCCCTCTTTTTGCTTAGTTGCAATCGTGGCTGGTGTTGCTGGTTCCCTTCTGTTTCTAATCATCAGCATCTTCCTGCTAATCCATTTCAGACGAAAGTGGACTAAAGGTACAGTACAATCATCTCGCATCAAATCTGTCAGTCAAAACTATAGACGGACCTTCAACTCTGAGTTAAACATACATCAAATCTAAATTACTGACTTACTCTTTATCTAAGACTGGCATGGTCACATGGCTGACTTTGCTCTGTTCTCCGTTTCCCCAGATTTTAGGAACCTCGCACCTAAAGTAGATGCAAATGGAAACTGTGAGACGATAATAAAGGTGGGTTATTTTCTTTGTGCAATTCATTCCCAGCAAGCCTTTCTTTCTATAAAGAGATGGTCTCTTTAATCTTTTGGGACATCAGAAATATTTCTATTCTACTGCCTGTTTATATGTGACAGTTGACAGTAGAGATTTTACAGCTTTTTAGACTTGTGCTAGTATTTGATATTTCTCTTTAAGATATTACAGTCAAGGGAATTTGTTATTAAAAAAGCTCCTTGTAGCAAAGGCCAGTGGTGGGCACACATCTGCTAATACCCAAATAAGCTGATGGTTGCACAAATTTCTATCTTAACGCTTAAGCGCTAATGCTATCTTTGAAAACATTTAGCGCACTTAAATGATTTACGTTAACAAGTTTTAACAAAATAAATTTTGTAAATGTGTTGAAAAGAACATTCCGAGATACAAAATTTTGCATTTGGTCACATTTCCTAAATATGTACTTTAGCAATATCCCATTTTTAGTCAGTAGATGTTATTCCGATGCCAGCTTTTAAAGCTTTAACACCTTTGGCTCTTCTGGGAATTTATTTCGTATTTCACAAACATGTTCGTGGGTGTTTTAGACCATTCTTCCAGAATTGTATTTCTAAGGTCAGACACTGATTTTGGTCAGGAAGGTCTGGCTCACTGCTTTTACTAATCCTGATCTAAAAAGTTTACAGAGGCTTTTAGAAAATGACATTACCACAAAATCCTATATCATCAGCATACCTAACATTGGCTCTGATGTATTTTGTCCTATAGTTATCTTCTGTTGTTGCACAAAAACACTTAGTATGACCAGTGACTTTAATAAGTGGGATTCTAAAAGTTCTTAGACAGTTTGATCAAATTTGGAAAATTAACAAATCCCAAATTCTGCTTTTGCCGCAGAGCAAATCATTCAGTTTGACTGGACAGGTTTTTAGTAGATACATTTTATTTTAAAGCTTTTTCATGCACGTTTATCTTCGGAGGATTTAAAGGTCGCCGTAAATTAAGCAAAAATTGCAGCAGAAAACAGTACTCAGAATGCAATCATATTGGTTTTATGTTAGCTGTAGATGTCATGATTGTGATGATATTAAAAAAAATACACACACATCTTCATTCATCTCATCATCTGAAGGACCACAACAAATGTGGAGAATCCCAGACGGTTTTATCCACTTCTGCGTCACCGGAGAAATTGTGTCTGCTGGAGAAAGGGGAAGTCGCCAGTGATCAAAGTCTGAGCAGCAACGATACCGAAACCTCAACCAGGGCAGATGGTTTCAGCGGCCACGAGTCCTTCAGGCCTCCACCACCTTTGTTAGGTCTTGATAATCCGACCTCTCTCCTGTCGGAGCCTATGGCCTTACAGTCTTTCACTGACCCGATCGCTTCTCCACCCGGCATCAGCACACAGAGCTCTTCTCAGCCCACAACCCCACAGATGGTCAGCCCTGTTACGAACAGTCCCCACGTCAATGTCAACATCACTTTACATATAGGAAACGGCTCATGTGGGACGCCATCTTTCCAGCCGACAGACTTCGACCAAGCACAGTATGAACTCCCCTTGGGCCAGGAAGAGGAATCTGTCAGCTCTCCTCAACAAGAAGCAGGAAAACTGTCACTTATGTCAGTCCAGGAGAGTCCCAGTTATTGCACATGAAAACGTCTGTGTCTTCTTTAGTTGTTTTAAAAATTATTGTATGAATGTAAAAAGTTTGGACTGAAAGTAACTATCTCAAAAAAAAAACAATGATTTTGCTCGTCTTTAGCTGTTACTTCATGTTTATTTGTATATATTGTAGGTGTACATACACGTTCAAAAGCTATTTTTTAAACAACGTTTTGAATTAACATTTTTTTTTACCATATTTTTGCCTTTGTGTTTAATTTGTACAGTGTATTTATAATAAAATGCCATTCATGTAAGCTTTCAGCTTCTTTACATACTTTTTCTATAGCATGTTTGGAGAGTTTACTTTTTTATAATCTTGTATAAAGAGTTTATTAGTGATAAAACATGGTAAAAGTTGTTCTAACCCAATATTGCTCAGTGCTCCAGGCTAGAAACTAAAAAAATAAACATTTAGGATGATGTTTGATGTCTTTTACCCCGTGGCAACACTTTGTGTTAAGGTGGCAAACTCAAACTCATCTACTAATAGTAAATCCATTTGTTAAAAAATACACACTCTATCCAATCTGACTTCAACTAATATGCAAGGAAGAAATAATAATCACTTCCAGTCTCTACATCTAAAAAGCTACCAAAGAAATACCCTCAAAAAGTGTCTATCAATTATTGACTAATAAGGACTGACTACACATATTATAGTGTTTGATAAAAAAAATTTGGGTAAGCACATACATATGTTTTGCAACTTGGGAGTTATGCATAACAATATTAATAATTCATCATATAATCCCAATAAATTACAGTGAAGGCTTTGGTTGTGGCATTTGCCTGCTGTATTTAATTTTATCATTCGAGATATATATTTCAATTGTTTAAAGAGCAGTTTTAGAACAACTAGTTACTATAAAAAATATATTTATGATAGCATATTAAATTACGCCTCAAATAACTGAAAAACTATTTATAATAAATACAATTTTGCTTTTGCTTTACATATATTTTGGGTCATCACTTAAATTAATTCAGGGCATATAAATAAAAATTATTAATTAATTATTAATTACATTAAATAAATGAGTGTAGCTGTAATTATTTGTATAGATATTTTAATAGTTTTCTGTAAAAATTGTTAATAAATGAAATTTTAAAAGAAATGTGCTTAGTGAGAATTTAAAATATGTTAATTAATTATAATTATAACTATAATTAATTATAACTTTGAGTATTTAATAAATTCCCTTTATATTAATATTTTTGAACAGTAATTTTTTTATTTGTTAAACAGATTTATGTATTTTAATATTTGATATCGACGACAGTAATTTTTACCAGTTTATTAGATTTTTGTTATTTAATGTTGATTTCTGAGAACACTGCTTTCACCTACTGGTGAAATATGGGAACTGCAGCACGTAACCGATTCTATCCGAATCGACTCATGCAAAAACGTTTTCATCAAGCCATGACAGTCACTTTGTTTGTGTCGGCTCAAACGCTGAATTATAATTTAACGCTTTTTTCTTATTTTTCGGATTAAACCTTTAAGTTTTTAGCTGTTTTCTCCCTGTAAAGGTATGCTGCTAACAGCGGGGGAGCAGGAGACCGGAAGTGTGGGTCGCTCCATTTTAGAAACACCAGGGGCAAACGGTTAATTTTAACCTCTCAATGCCAGACTGAATATTTCGATTCTTTTAAAATATAACTTATTTTTATTGTTGTTGTTGTCTTATTATAGGTTTAAGGATGTTTCAAATGAAAGCAAAGTGTTCAAAACCCCATTTGAACACCCCTCTGTGTTCCCAGAGCTGTTGGTATCGTCTGTTGCCGTTGTGTGTCTCTGTTCTTCCGGACAAGGCATTTACGTTGAAGCCCCCGACGTTGCTGCGGAGATCTCGGTAAGTTGAAGCTCCTTTTCTCCGCTTTTACTCACATTTGTCGTGGGAAACATTCCGTCAAATTAAGTTTACGTCGTCTCATCTTGTCAAAGCTCATATCCTCCATATAAGCAGGTTTAGTCGGTTAACATAACGCTTTTTATCGTGTCATTCATCCTCCCGTTGTGCCGCGTCTCTACCAGCCTGGTTTAATAAAGCATAAGCGACCTGGCACCACATCTATCAGTCCCTGGAAGCTTTGCTTTTAATTGACGCTAATAATAAACAGCTGGTAAAAACTACTCAAATTTAGGGAAATGGAAAAGGAACAGCAGACGGGCTGCAGGTGTTTGCTTGTTGGTCTGCAAATAACTTTTACAACAACAAATGTCAGACGGAAAAACACAAACTGCTTCTTTTTTAAATAAAATCCGACATTTTTAACAAAATGTGTCGGCAAAAAATGAAATTATTTGCAGTAATATCCCTTTACATGTTTGTTATTTTAGTCTGTCTGTCTGCAATTAAATATATATGTATATATTTTATTTATTTAATTGGAGGCTCATCCATGTGCAAGGCAGTGTCTTCAAACTTGCATGCACGCATGGCACTGCAATGTTCTAGTTCAAAGCTTTTACATGTGTTAGGAGGGCTCAAAGTCCAGACCCGATATTAAATGAAATAAGTGAGAAATTGATGCCCCTCCTCTGTGTTTGGCTACATTTTGTTATTTACTACAAAATGCTGTATCATGTGCTAAAACTAGTCGATTTAATCTGTAGGTTATTGAGTCAAAAGAGTGAACTCAAGACATGCTGCGTATCCGAGATGTTAAAATATCCTTAAAACCATTTTAAAATCTTTCATTAATTATTTTACAGATGCACACATTTGTGTTTGTATTGTTACAAAAGTAAAAATAAAAAAGTTTGAAGGACTTTAATACTTTTTAAACCACTGTATGAAGAATTAACTGGAAACAATGGTTGAGACTTGGCTCTTTGAAGCTGGAAGCTTTTTACTTTTTAGCTTTTTTCTTTCCTACTGTTAATATGATTTTACTACGTGTTGGATTAAGGCTTCTTGTGATAGTCGTATTAAATAAATTGTCTCTCATTGTCAGCATTACATAAGGGTCCAACCTGTCGCAGCTTGTGGGATGTAACAAAGTCCATTCAGTTAATGTGTTACTCCTTAATATAACCTTCTATTTCTTTAAAACAAAATCAATCTTTTCTCAGAGGAAATTTTTGTTGTATTGTATTTTCTCTATTCCTTTCTGTCCGACAGTGCCATCAGCATTAATTTCGAGCACTCCAGGAGAAAGTCCCCTGCATGGCCGTGAACCGTCAGCTTGCAGATTGAAACCCGGTTGTGCTTAGCTTCAAAACACCATCCCTTTAGATGCGGCTCGTCCTCTGTCTTTTCTAATGGCTTGCTGTCTGAAGGACGAGCTCCTCTGTTCCATCTGCCTCAGCATCTACCAGGATCCCGTCAGCTTCGGCTGCGAGCACTACTTCTGCCGGCAGTGCATCACCGAGCACTGGAGCAGGCAGGAGCCGCACGGGACGCGGGACTGCCCCGAGTGCCGGCGGACCTTCGCTGATCCGCTCCTGTCGCCGAGCCTCAAGCTGTCCAATATTGTGGAGCGCTACTCTGCCTTCCCGCTTGACGCCATCCTGAATGCGCAGAGGAGCTCCTATCCCTGCAAGGACCACGAGAAGGTCAAGCTCTTTTGCCTGACGGACAAAAGTTTGGTGTGCTTCTTCTGTGACGAGCCGGCGCTTCACGAGCAGCACCAGGTAACCACCATCGACGAGGCGTACGACGAGATTCAGGTCAGTCACAGCAAACGTGCCTTAGCAGCTGATTCCTAACGACAACTTTGACTGTTTCAGCCTCCTGGAGCCGCCTGGTCTGTTTACAGTCAAAACTTCAGCTATGGGAAGAACAAGGGACAAATGAGTTTATATAATTTGCTTTAATTTCCAAATCACTCCTCTGACCTTAGAAAATAATGAGATTCCGGTTTGAGACTGTCATACTGATCAGAGGTCATTAAATAGATTTTTTTCCTCCGTATATGCAGATTGCAGTATCGGCGGCTTATAATGTGTGTTTGCAACGCAGTTTTCCGGGGTCAAGCCTGTCAACTGCTTGCACTGTATAAATAAATCAGAGTAAGGGGTTGGTACTTCTGGTAATCCCATTGAATTATAAGAAAAGAGGATGCAAAACGCGTTTATACTGGTTAAATTTACCCGGCTTTTCAGTCATGTTCTAGTTCTCACTGCTTTATAATTCACATTTCCTGTCAACTCCAAATTGTAGTTGGTGTGTTTCTTTGGAAACCACATAGAGATTCCCCCTGATGTTAAAAATTGGTCTTTTGTTTCAGCTAACCTTAGAATATTTATTAATCGGATCACCAAAAATTAAACCTGGACCTTGGTCTTCTGCGTATGTGGAGGCGAAAGGAGTAACCAATCTCATAAAAGTTACTTTCTATGGGCTTTAAAAGGGAAAGCCTGTGAAATATTCAAATGCTTTAGAACATGAGATTTTAATCTTAACCAGAGTATCACATTTGTTAAGTCACATTCAATGTTCCGGTTTAAATGTTCAATGTTTTTATAAACTAAAAACAAATCACAGAATAGAAACAAATACATAATTTCTTGTATTGAAGTCATACAGGTAATTGTTTCTAATAAATTAACAGAATTAATGCCTATAATCACCATACATCAACACCATCTTGAAATAAACAAGACTTATTTCAAATAAGCAATTAATAGACTAAATAGTGTATAAGAGCCTGGTATCAGCTGGTTATTTCCTCATAATTATGGGGAAAGAAAGTTATTTCAGCCAGCTGACCCTGCAGTGTCCAGCAGCAGACGAGTAATGACTAGAGCTTATTTATTCGCTTCTCTTTGAGTGTGAAATTAAATTAAGTGTAGTAATTTTTTTTGCACATCAGCAATTTTTCGCGCCTTTCCGTTTCCTACAACGTACGTCTCCCAGTGGTGTTTAAATATTAAAACACATTTGGTTTGTTTCAGTTCAGAGATCTTGACTCAAAGCTCATGAAACTTGAATGTGCTGCAGATTTAAAGTGTTTTATGAAGTAAACTGGCTGAAATTCATGAGGTCCTCAAACCAGGATCGCTGACTCTAGTTTATAGTGGATGTATGAATAGGAACCTCTTCAATGAGCTCACATGTTGGGTTGGGTTTTTACTACATGAACGACATTGGTTCAGGTTTTTCTGTCCTCCCTCTATGTTTGCATAATTCCTGTCCCGCTGAGCAAAAATCCAATAATGTGAAACAAAGCTCCTAATCCGGTTCCTTTGGAGCTCTAGTACGCATAGAAACACATTCCAGCTTTGCTCCCTCAAGCACTTCCCATTTTTCATGCTTTATTTCCTATGCAGCGTTCCGATCATCGGTGTGACTCAATAATTTTAGGCTTTGACTTCATATTTGACTTCTGTATTTTTACTTATTTATTTCCTGGATGAGATTATCGAGTAAAAAAAAAAAAGATCTGCACATTTGCTTCCCTGGGTCAGAATTAAACTAACATGCTCAAATGTGTGTAATTCAGCCTTTTCTAATCTTTGCTTAAATTTCCTGTAGCAAGTTGTGTATATTATGCAGCTCTTAGTGTTTAAACTTCGCCTCTGAATGACAATAAACAAACTTTTTCCTTTGGCATACCAAAAGTTTGCAGTTAGGTTTGATAACTGTGGATAACCATTTCTGAAACAACTTAGAGTGTAACGTGGTAACGCTGAATTAAAAGTCCTGGTTTACGTACATGTAAACCATGAATGTTTACTCCGAATCGGAGGAGGTTTTGTTGATTGAATTGGTTTGTTTTGAGAACGTAGCTGGCCTTTCAGAATATTCCAAGAATTTTAAATAGGATTTAGGTCGATGCCTTTAATGAGACTCTGCTCCAAGCTTGATATGTCCTGATTTATCCATTCTAAATCCCTGTTTAATTTGGATTTCTCATCATAATTTTGGAAATATCAAACCGTCCCATAATAAAGCGTCTAACCACACTCTTGGCTGTGGATTAGATAAAACTGATTAGAACAGAAAAGAAGACAAATGTAGTCAAATTCTTACCAGGATTTCATTATAAAAAGGATTACTGTGGATGTATCAATGTTTTTCAGCTTTTTTGTCTAATTTTATTCATTGTAAAGTGGAGTAACATCGCAATCAAAGACAGGATGGTCAGATCAAACTCGCATGATCAACTTCGTGACTGCAGCCACGCTCAAACCGCACCTCTGAGATCCTGTCAGCCTTTGACTCATGATGCGGCCCGCTCTTACCCGTCTAAAAATACATCCTCAACTTGTACAGACTCGTTTTTGCTTGGCTGCTCCGAACCAGAGAGCAGACTATGACTGCATTATGAACCATGTGGGGACCGGAGATGCTGAATAACGTCGTCGTGTCACTTAAAGGTCTAGTAGGAGCAGCCGAGCTCTGAGCAGTACCAGGATTACCAGATAGGAGCAAAGGAAGCTGACAGAGCTCGGAGAACGACTGAATTAGGGCGTCGTTGTGGTTTATGTACTGATGTGAAAGCTTGCAAATCGCCTCACTCCAATCTGGAAAAGGATTTAAAAAAATTCTCATGACATCTTGTGGTACCAGCGTTATATCAATAAACTAATTATAAAACATATTCTGTTGTTTAAAAACAAGTTAAAATAGTCTTTGGGAGACAAGCTACATGAAGAACTCAGTTTTCTAACACTAAACTGCACACAATATCTGAAAGAAATCATATTTTTAATTGATCCTGGCTCTAATAAAACAAATAAACAAATAAAAAGAAACATTTCTGTGAGTTTTCAGAAATTAGTCCTGATAATTTATCATTGCTACAATAAATCACAAATCTTATCGTGGCAAGAAATGTATCACAATGACAACAAATTAAATAAAACACATCCTCACTCCAATCATCAGCCCCCTTTATCTATCTCTTGTAATTTTACCATAAGTTTCTTTTGCAGCCACCGCTTATTTTTTTAAACATGTATTTATTTATTTTTAACTGACTTTATGCACAATTAATGCTAAAGATAATTAAAGTGGCTGAGAGAGGATGCTAAAAGCAACCTACAGTGTAGGAAATTTGAATTTTCGACTCTTGAATTTAAACCCCTGAAACTAATATATTTATATAAATAGATTTTTCTTACAAAAATCAAATTAAAACTCTTGTTCAATTATAACCTACCACCTCCTACTACATGCGACTCTGCTTACTTTTTGATTTGGCTTAAAAGCCAGATTCAACATCTGACTAAAAGCGGCTGTACGCATATATAAGAGAGGGAAAAGTTAAGAAACACACGTGGGAAAAACGATGTTCTCAAAACACCTTATGTTATAGTTAACCTGCTTTCTAATGGGGATTATACTTAAAAGAGTTACATATTTTTTTTATTATTTTTGCTAGAATTTTGAGAAATGTTCTGGTGCTGAACTAAAAAAACGATGAGAAAAGCTGCCAACATCCAAAGAAAGCTGTAGCGCAGCTCTACGTAACATGCAGCTATCTGCACATATCCACCTAACACTCTATTATCCTCTTTTGGTTACAGAATATTTTGCACAACTTTTATTCATTTGTTGGATAAACACAAAAATATGAACGCATTTGCCTGTATCGTAAACTATTTACACATTTTTTAGGGTTAACTGTAAGATTAGGGTGAATATTGGAGAATCAGAAAAGGTTAAATACCACAGATGTTTCCTCCAGCGTGAATATAAACCAGCACTGAGGAATATCAGAGCTGCCATCCTATCTGGTACGACTTAGCTAGAGAAAGGTCAAAACTGTGAAATCCTTGAACAGAAGTAATTAGGCCCTGCACAAGATGTTTCCTTCTGGTTGGACACCAGCTCCTCCTGCTGCTTGGACTTCTTTTCAAGGCGGCGATTTGGCATCTCGTACTCTGGCAGAGGCCTGGGACGCTTCCCTAGATCCGCAGTGCTGAAAAGAGAGCATGAGCGCTCGGGGTCCTGTCAGAAAGAGCCCTGACCCTCCATAAGCTTGGCATCTTTTCTTCTTCTTTGGATGGTTTGTTATGTAATGTCTAATTCTTACTCCACAAACAAACAGGCGATGGAAGCAGCTCACAGTGGATGTGTTGTTCTCCTTCACTTTTGCTCCCACAGCACGGTGTGTGTGTGTGTGTTGCAGTCTCCTATGTGATCTAGGCTTCTTTCTTCTCTGTTTTAACTAAACAGGAGAAGGGGGAAAAAAAAGCTTTGCATAAAGTAGAAACAAATGTGTGTGAGCCCATCCTGCAGGCTGAAACTTCCCTTACCGTGAGACTTAACGTTGCTAAGCTAAAATGGGGACGTATTAAAGAGCGGCGGGGGTCGGGCCTGTTTGCAGCGTTAATGTGACCAGAGATTCACATGCAAAACCAGCTTGGTGGCGCGTTGTGAAAGAAACCTTAAGAGCCTCCGTAGTGTGGGAATGTTCGCTGATGATCGAAATAGGATTTGATAGATCGCCAGAACTTTTCCCGCATTATGTTGAGCCGTTGTATTCGACACCAGTTCAGCCGTGTCTCCCTTTCTTCTCCAAGGTTTATCTAAATTTCCCTTTGTCTGAGAAATTTGACTCACTTTTAAGGACGTGTACCCAACAAAACAAGCAAACAAACAAAAACAAACCTCATATATTTAGACCTTTTCAAATCACTTTATTTATTATTTCTCTGGGGGCAATGAACCATAACCCATTTTACAGTTCATTGCTGTTTATCCATTTACGGTTATTCATCATCTCACTTCATTACCTGTTATGTTTTTGTCTTGTATTTGTTTGTTTTGCCAACAGTTTATATTTTCCCCTTTTTTTGCTACAGAGGTGATTCATTGTCAATCAGTTGCCGTTGCTCCCTGCTGCTAGTGACAGCAGCCTGAGTTGTTACATCAGGAACATTACGTATCTATACGTCAAATCTAATGTGCGCTCCTGTTCTGCATAAAAAGAACAGGTCGTTACTTATAATGGCCAGAATAGATAGATATATATGGGGAAAACTGTCAAACCTCTGCTGTGTTTTACTTTACCAAGCATCAGCTGATGCAATACCTATGATACATTTTACCTTTCCTAGCTGTTGGCTTGTTAGATCGTAGGAAAATATAATAGTCAGTTTTTATTGTTTTGATGTCTTGTTAATTACAGGTTTGTTATAAAAAAGAAAAGGGAAATTCTCAGGTGGTCTAAATGCAGAAATGCATAAAAATTACTTGCGTCTTAGCAAGTTTAAACCAAACCTAATTCAAATACTTAATTGACCCAATAGGGAAATTAAATGTTGTTTTGACTTGACTCCAAAGTAAATCCTATGCTAACGAATGTGGACAGTATGGATCTCCTGTAGCAGCCTGCATTAAAGTGGGTTCTTAAAGACAACTTCATAAATTTGCTTTCAGTGCAGCATTTAAAATTATTATTATTTATTTATTTTTGACAGCAAACACGTATTTTAGTCCTAAGTTCATGTTTGCAGTCCATCCAGAAACCGTTGTAATACTAAGTAGAAGTTACAAAAAGTATTTAAGCGTTATTGGTTAAAGGTAATTGTGTCCCCTCTTCAATTATGTCGCTGTAATAGGGCTGGGCGATATTGCCTCAAATCAGTATCACGATAAATTTGGGAGTTTTACCTCGATAACGATAAATGCACGATAATCGCCCCCACTCCCCCACCAAACACTGTATATCAATGGCATCTGAACATAATTGCAGGAAATGTTAACTTTTTCTTAACTGATTTATTTACCAAATGTCACACATTACTTTCAATGAAAGGTATAGTGTATCTTTTGTCTGCTACTTTCAGGTGCCGTTTAAACCGGAACAAGTACAAGAGGATTAAGTTCGACTGGCGTTATGTCTACGTCTTTTTCAGCCGCTTCTTCGTTTGAACCATCAACCATTTTCTTTGGTTTCCCTTCTTGTTCAGACTGAATAAGTTTGAGTCACATGACTACAGACGCTATACACCATCTTAAAGGGGAAGGACAATTGCCTATCAGTGCACAAAACCAAATTTACCGGCCTTGGAATATTGGCCTCGGTCATCAAAGTGAATGCGGTAACGGTAAATTTTCGGTCCATGAACGTTCAGTATGAGGAATTGCTGCAAAGTCAGTGACAAAATGCAAGGGAGGGTCTACTGCCTCTAAAGGCTCTTTTAAGAGAATTGAAGAAGGGAGTTACTGGAAGCTATCAGCTGCAACTCCCAGAAGAAAACTCTTTTTAACTTCTTTCATGAATAAACTGATGTAGTCTGCATTGTTTGATCCTTAGGATCAATCTGTAATGTATGTAATTGAATTTGAATCTATCCATTTTAACTGATGGACCTTGGTTGACCTGTTGTAAATTGGCGCTTTATAAATGAATTTAATTTAACTTAAAAGCTAATTTTTTTTATTTCAAAATAAATAAAATAAAATTTTTAAGTTGGATTAGAGGTTGCCGAGCGTCTTCATGCGTCCGTCTCACAATGATACACTAAACAGAAACTAAAAGACAGGTCAAGACCTAAGCTTCAGTGGTGACGCCTCCATCAGTAAGAAGTATTGTGGACTCAGCTGTGTAAATTATGCCTTATTTGACTACTAACAGAGGGAAATAATGTCATCTGTTACCAAAGCACGGTCATTGCACACCTGCGGGGTTAGTGAAGAAGAGCAGGAGGGCGTTGTCACCTAAATGTTTACCTTTTGTTCTTAGCATCCTTCAGAAAACATTTCACCGGCTTGTTTGCACATGTTAACAGCTGTGTTTTTATTGAATTTGTTCCATATCCGTAGTAAACAAACCCTAGAATAGCTTGGCCAGAGGAACAATATGAACGAACTTCACAATCTTCTCAGCAAGACCTGTAGCTCTCGTGCCAAACAGATACATTTTTTTATAAAGTTGGTTTCCTTGTGCTTCAGTTACCTCTCCCGTCTGTTACGTCAGGCCGTCTCCAACATGACTTTGTTGACGGTTTTTTGGCTGACCAGCAACACACGTGCTTTCGGTGCGAGTGTGTAGGTTGTAATCCCGTAAGCCTGCCATGATGTCGCCATCTTGACCTCAGGCAGTAAGCCTCGTACTGTTGAGAGCTTTACCTCTTGTCGGGTTTTGGAGCATTTCCCACCGTGTAAGTGCCGATGCGCTTGAAGCTTTAACCCACGCACTCTTGCAACCTCACACGGGGGACGTGCACTCACCTGGCGAAGCGGCTCATCATTTCCTTGTCACATTAGGATCAAGCAGGATTTATTTCGCGGGTCTGCTGTTCAAATACCAATCCGGAGGTTTCAGCAGGAGGGAATGTATTCTTATTTGGATAAGATTTAATCAGGCAAGCGTGTGGGAGATGGCACATAATATCATTTGAATGCAGAGCCCTGAAACAACGAGCACCTCTAACTAGATTTGGGTTCGTTTTTTAAATCTCCAAACATATTAGTAGTAGTTTTTTGTAAGTTATTTAAATGCGCTGAATTTAAACGCCTCTAATAGACGTCTGCTCTTTATTTTGTTGTACTCAACGTAGAACAAAAAGTCAATTTCCTCGTTGGTTTCACATCATGGAACAAAGATATTGAGGCAATAAATTAATAAAAAAAACAAGTAAATAAAAAAATGGTTGAGAGATAACAGTTTTAATGTTAACAATTGATGTGTTGCTTGTTTTATTAGTGATTGCTACAACTGCACTAAAAGGTAAATATTCACCCTGAGAGGCCGGAGAGGAGGCGTTGTTACATTTCCACCATAACCATAATGGTCGTACTTTGTCTCTATAAAAACCAGTCGGCTCTGATATGTCTGCCAAAGTTAATTTGTTTTTCTCTCTCATCTAAAATCTGTTCCGATGTCATTGAGGCCTTCTCAAATAATAACTATTTATGAGAAATAATTTTCATGCTGGGGTTTTTCTTTGTTTAAATTGTATTTTTCAAACTCCTTTTTATGTAAAAAATTTTTCTCTTTATACTGTATCTGAAATGTAATAGTCTTTCAGTTATTTATTGGGATAAATGGATCATGGAATAAAACTAGTTTATCAAGAACAAATACAAAAAAAACAAGTAAAGTTGTTTCTAACCTAACATGATTATCATGTCACGTTTGAAGGGTTTTGTAAAAAAGACCAATGTGGTTTTACTGCAAGTTTCAGTTTTAATTATTTATTTATTATTATTTATTTTATTTTTTTTAGCTCCAACGTGTACTTCTCCCTGCATACGTCTCTAAGTCTAGCCATAACACTATTATTGGTAAATTTAGCAATGACTATATCAGGTGCAATTCATGCTTGTTTTCTTCTTTTCTTACTACTTCTTTTACGTTACCTTTGGCATCTTTGACAGTTTCATTTGCAGCTGGTGTAAGTTTTTTTTACACTCATACTCGCTAAAGACCCGAGGCATTTTATTTTATTTTTTGCTTGGTGCACAGACGAGGAAATTGTCATATTTCTTGGATTGCTGTGTTACGACATGTTGCTCCCACCGGTAGTTATTTTAAAAGTCTCAGTGTGTCATGGTGACTTGTCCAGCTACTCTAACGATGAGTGGGTTTGGACAATTCCAATCTCTTTTTTTTATTTTTATTGTTTGATTTTATTTTTGTCCAGTGAATAGATGTTTTTTTGCAGTAGACATAATGGAAGCCACAGCATCCGTTGAGCTTTATTTGGGATGATGAGCTCCAGGCGAGCTTTGAGAATCCTCACTGCTGCACGGCTGGACTGACTCCTGCTGTCGGCTCGTCCTCGGGAAACTTTGCCGCTCTACCCAACAACAGTAAAGGAGCAGATAAGTGAGGAAAAGGACTCTAACGTGCTGTTATCTATGCATGTTTGCGGATTTGACTCCTCCTTTATGCAACACTATACTACAGTTGCTATTTATTGTCTGGAATGAATATAGTCTTGAAGTTATGCAGATTTTTAGTGCTGGTAAACATGTTGGTCAACAATCTGTTTTATGTTATTAATTTATTTCACACAGACAATAAAAATAGGACAAATGCTCATGCCAATTTGTTTTAAGAAGGAGCAAATGGAAGATAAGGGATCTTGTGATTTCCTGCTTATCTCACACACATCAACAAACAATTATTAAAGTTTCCCCACAGTGGATAAAACGCTTGAAGTATTCTTTCATTAATCACACGTAACCTCACAATGAATATATACATTAATACAATCAACATAAATATATATATATATATATATATATATATATATATATATATATATATATATATATATATATATATATATATATATATACAATTAACAGGAGGTTCATAGTAAAATGTTATATCTATAATTATCCTCCAACTCTCTTGGTGTTGGCTTTGCAAGTGGAGCCTGAGCATTTTAGCCTGTTAAGTGCGGCTCCGGCGTTTCGTGCCTGACCACGACTTCTCCCTCTGCCCGCCATCACCAAACGTCGGTAGTGCCGCTGCTGCAGTAATGAGTCAGGCAATTTCAAGGGCACCTATGACTAGCCGTTTCCCCCAGTGACCTTCCTTTAGTCTGCTACTCTTGTCTTTAGCAGATGCTTTGCTCTCTTAACACTTACTGTGAAAAGAACTGTGGTTTTAAAAGTCAATGGATACATACAAGTTGTCTTTCATAGCAGCCCCCTCCCTGCTTATCCCCCAATTAACCCCGAAACAAATGGGTTTTTCCAGCTTTGTCCCACATCTGAGGAGCTACTTTCATCGCTGACATGAAGGCAGATCGGTCACGTTTCATTAGAATACTCCCGGCATGATATCCTCTTCCAGGAAGAAGCTACAGCTTGTACCGCACTTACTGATGACGCCAATGATGCCTGAGGCAGGAGAGAGCCAGGCAGCGTGTTTACTTCGGCCCACGCTGTTGATAGATTAACGGATGAACAGCTGCACTGATGGGAGGGAAGACTGAGCTAATGCCACATGTCGCATGGAGCTCTTGGTCTCTTTTATAAGATTACTTTGCTCGCTCTCTGCTTAAGCAAGTCGGAGGGCTGTGCATCTGTTGTGCCTTGCATTTATTCATGCGGGCAATAGATATCGCAATTATTTTGTGTTTAATGAGAAATGAAAACAAATGCAGGTAGGGACGGATGCAAGGAAAATCTACAGAAAATCCGAAACGCCCTGGTAGGAGTACAAAATATTGCAACGACTCTATCAGATGCAACATATGCCTGTTGTCTCCTGTCCTCGCTTTTTCATCTGTACCTCCATCGCTCTGTGACCTTTAGCATTTTTTTAGTAATGTATTTTGTCTGGTGTTAGCATCTGCTGCCATAAAATTCATTCCAACTGACTAAATATTGGATTAGCATGAAAAATACAAGTTTATATCGCTGTGGGAAGATATAACTTTCTTCTGTGATATGAATTTTTCATTCACTGATAGGCGATCTTAAAGTAGATGGAGTCATTTTAAGTGCTGCGATTTTCCTTTGCCTTCTTTCTCACTGCCTAATAAAACATTTGACCCATGATTGTGTGGAAGAGCAAGACAATCATGCATCGCTGTAGCAATGTGTGAGAGAACATTGATTTTGACGAAACCTGTGATCTGATGACTTAATCCCTCTGTTGCATGCTACAAGTGTTGATTTAAACATGAATTGTTGTGCAACTTTTTCTGGACATGAAAGAAATTTTGCCCGGTAATGTTTTTATTAATTTTTCATATCGATGCAGATACAAGCTTTTAATCTAACACAGGTTTTAAAGAGCTCTTTTGTTTGTGTTGATGCTGGGGTGGATGTGAGCTGCTGCTCCCTCCCTCTGCAGCCAGGAGACAGTGAGACCTGGATCGATTAGCTGGGGAATTAAGACAGATTATGGGCCATTGTTCTCTGGAGGTCTGGCCGGGCTGTAATCTCTTGTAATTCCCACTGTTCGTGATTTGCTGTTGATTTAATTAGACCAGCTGCTGATAGGAGTCCTGGTTTTTTAAGCTCCCAAACAGTCGACTTTCTGTCTCTGAGCTAACGGGTCACGGGGAGAAAGTCATGAATCCTGGAAAGTTACACATGTCAAAACGTGAGTTCAGTTATTGTTTACCCACAAACATGCAGCTCCGGTCTAAACAGAGGAAACTGAATCTGGTTTAATGGGAAGGAAAAGCATTTTGGTGGAAAGTTGCAACAGGAGCTTTGAAGCAACCTGTTAATAACATTGTTAGCTTTTTTTTAGTGCATTATTTGTGTTTGTGTATGGATCAGTAAATGTTCAGTTTAAAATGGTTAAATTATCTCTTGACACACAATTTAGTTGTTTTGCGCTAAATTAAATTAAATGTTGTGGTTAAAACGTTCAGCTCCATTTAGCTAGCCCTAATCCAGTATATCTGTTTGTTTTGTTTTGCTGCATTTGATGAACTCTCTCATGAAGCCTTAAGTTACACATATTTAGTTTATGTCTGACCATTGTGCTTTATTTGGGCCGACCTCTAACGGAAATTGTCCGTGACTCTCTAACGTGCAGAGCTGACTGGAAACGGTCATTAAAATGGATGCAGCATAACTCGCTCGGTCTGTTGTGTCACAGAGTAACCTGACAAAGGAGGCATGCACAATAAATATTTATGTGAAGTCAAAGGAACGAGTGGAAGAGAAACAGGCGCACGCTTTTTATTCGGACGGATGAAGCGGAGGACGAGCCGCGGCCTGCAGTGAAATGCACTCCAGATCCAACGCAATAGTTTCCAGCTGCGTCAGTGATGCTAAATATAAAAAGAAGTCTGGTAAACCAGTTATCGGTCCTGATTTAACATCATCTTTTTACACATGGGGATATTTTGTCAATATAAAACACAATATAAGACAGCATTTAGGCGACTAATCCTAAATATTTTTCTGAGGAAAGACATCATCAAAGGTTTTAATTGTGATTGTGTTTACTGATGGTGGCTAAAGGAAGATTTTAAAATGTTATGTTTGGTAAGGACCAGTATTCATTATCATTACTTTATCGTTATCGCAATTGTGCCACAATTGTTTTTTTAATCAATATCGCCCGACTCTATTTCCTATTATTTTTCTTTAAAAGCAGAAGCTGTCCTTTTTTCCTCCTTGGTAAAGAATGATTTAAGGCTTTTTTAGTGTGTTTTACTCATATTATATTATACTTACACATATATTGTTTTTTTTGGTTCCTTTTAAGGATATTCAGCATCTCAATGCTGGTTACACCTTTCATGTTTCTATCAGGCCGGTAATTTATGCTGGAAACTTTACCTGCAGTCGGTTGTGTTTCCAGACAAGAAAGCTCTGCCTTTCCATTCCCCTGAGAAAATAGAAAGTTAAGTGAAGGATTCTCCTCTGAGTTTGAGTTGTTTAACTTTCAATTCATAAGAGAAAATGCTGCAGAATGATGCCGATGTGAAGGAGATTAGGGACTTCTCATTATAAAGTTTGTTTTTCCAAAGAAATTGAGAGCCAATGGCAATTTTGTTGTTTTCTGATTATGTGATTATATAGTGCTATGTAAAAGCATTCACCAGCATCATTGCGAATTGTGTTTACTTAGGTTATCTTTGTCTGATATTAACATTAGCTTGACTTATGTGCAAAATTTTGAAGTGAAATAAATCCGTAATGGGGTAAAATGCTTTGCACGGCTCTGTAGCTTTGAGCTGAAAAAGGTTCTCTCTATATAACTAAAATTATATCCCAAGAAATAATGTACCTTGAATAATTTAACCATAAGACGTTCCTTTCCCAGACTGTAAAGTAGTGCATTAAACTCATTATTGATTTACTTTAGCCCTGTTTTCTGGACTTTAGCTTGCTAAGGTTAAAACATGTGTTCACCAGTCATGACTGTTTCCTTTAATACTTTAAAGATCGGATGAAAACCTGCTACTTGTTAGCATAATGACAGCGTTTTGAACAATGAGAAATGAGCTTAAGCTTTAATTCGACTGCCTATAATTAATCCTCTAATTCCAGTTCCAACCAGTTTGTGTGAACATCCTTGCAGAAGAGCTGGGTTCACCCGTTGCAGTGATAAACCAGTTATTTTATACATTTTGAATGCTGGATTTGTATTTTTGGTTTCTGTTCTGATGTATTGACTTGTTTTTCAGTATTTATACAAATGAACTTGTCTGAAGAAACCAAATAAAAATTTACTGGAATCCAACTTTTGCTCGTCCGATACACTAAATTTATATTTAAAAAAATAGATTGTTACTACTAATTCTTGGCTGCTTTTGGCTTAAAAACTGTTGCAGCATTTTACTCCTCACATGCAGTTTTTCCAGATTAGTAGTAGTTTATTCCATTATTAATGCTCGAAGGAGGAGGCTTTTAAAGATTTGCCTGTTGAGCTGACGTATAACCGTCTCAAAGATTAGCCCTTCACTCCTGACAGGTTTGACTGATGGCTTGTTAGAAATGGACTATAATATATTTTTTTCCAAAATTGTATAATAAGCTTGTAACAAATTGAAATATCCACCTGTCAGGTCCTCTACCTCAGCTGTAAAAAAAAAAATGCACATCTTGGGAGGTTACGGTTGAATACCAATGTGGAAACGACTCGAACGGCTGAGCTGTAAAAGCCTCGGGTTGAAGGTGAGGGACGGGCAGCAGGCTCGCTTGGTCGTAGCAGGAAACGCCTCAGATTTCCACTCTAGTGCTAACAACAGCCCTTCTGTTTCTATCTTGATGGGATCTCCTTCTCTGTGTTGATTATCCAACATAAAACAGGCCGGTCTGGGATCTCTTTACCTTTCTTGACCCCCCCCATGCTCAAACTTACTTCGCCGCGCCGTCATCCATTATCCCTGCCTCGATTCGTCGTTCCGTCTCCGTAGACCTCTGGTCAGCAGTTCAGATCTTATAAATGAAGAATAAGCACAGCTACAACCGATTTGCAGATTACATTTTAGCCGCTAATGCTTTCTCGATAAAACCTTCAGCGTACAGCGCGTCCCATTCTCCCTGCAGGAAGTGGAGCAGCAGCCTCAGCCGAGCATTTATCATTTTCATGACGTGCCCCATATTCAGAGGACGTGTGAAGGCCGCCAGCGTCAGGCTCTCCACTTAATTTGCAGGTTTTCTACAAATGCTCTCTTTGGTAATACTGCACTAGGTGAGCGGGTCAGTTTATAGTCTGTAAATGGATATTTTCATGTGGATATCTATATTGCATCATCTTCATTTTCTGCTCTGACCCTACAGGTAGACCATCAGGAATTAAATTACGTACTCTTTTGGTTGCGGTTCTGACTTTATTTTGTATATAATCATCGCTGAATAGGCTTAACTTCATCTCTAGTAGAGGTTTGACCATTCAAGCATGGAACAAAAAAACATCGGGTTTGTCCTGGACAGTCCGCCTTAAGGCGCCCTGCTGGCCTCGATGTGAGCTCTGAGGAACGGCCGTGCTTCTGCAAATGCCATCAGGTTTTACCCGACTGGTGTTTGAGAGCATCTTCACCAAAGCTACAGGACTATATGATGAGCAATCTGACAGCCATTTGAATTGTTTTAACTCTTCATCAGTATTTCACTATTATTTAACACCTTTTAAGATTTGTTGTGCAAAGATGAAACAATTTTTTTTAAATTTCCAAGAAACATGGAAGCTTTTGAATCGCACAGGATCACCACAGTCGCTGCCGTCGGTCGTTTGATAGAAAACGAGGCGTCCGTTCTTCATTTAATTACTACTTTTTTACTCCTCTCATACACTGCCGGTGTGAGTCACTCTTTCATAAATGGCCTGAAACTGTAATCAAATTACTCATGATCACAGCTCTGTGTGGAAGTCTTGTGTAACCTGTTATGTTGATATCGAGTTTTACAGACGATTTCAGGAAATTCAGCAAAAATTGTGATAAATTATTTGTTCTTTTGGCTATTTCGGCACACAGTGATACCTTTTCAGACACCAAATACGTCTTTAGCTTTACATCTATTGTCTCTAGCAGTCTGCAGCCCTTTGCATTCAGCTTTGTTGTCAGTCTGCACAAGTTTTGTTGGGACAGGAGTTAAAGGGGAATAGTGTAACTTTCCTCCAGACCTCTGAGGGCGGCCTGCTTAGTCAGCTCAGCTGTCGCCGGCCTGCTGTGATGGCTGAGCTCAGGCTGTGTGGACACAACGCCTCCGCCCGGAGAGACTACAGGCTTTGCTGATCCTGGTAGAAGTGACGCCCTGGAATGTAAAGCACAGCTTGAGCCAATTCATAAACACCAGAAACACAAGAGCTGGGAGCCTGACGCTTCATTTTTGTTGCCCTGCCTTTTTTTTTTTTGCCTTTTTGCTCCTTTCTTTAGGATTGCTGCAGGAAAGTGCAGATGAAAGTGATCAATTTTGGCTAAATTAACCTTTCCACTGCTTGCCTTTCTTTGCTGCCACACTCTCACTACGAGCTGGGGGGAAAAAAAGCAAAATCCCGTCACAGATCTGCATTGTGGAGCGAATTAAGTTGTACACCCTTTTTCTTAACCTATACACTGAATTCACACTAGATAGTAGAGATTAATCTAGTTTACCAAAAAGTTGAGAGATGGTGTGATGTCCTTTAATGTTTTGAGAGAAAATACCTGAATTACTTCCCACCATCACCGTTGTTTGTCACAGACCAACTCAAAATGATCCGATTCGACTGAAGCAATGCTGTTGCTGATTTATGTCCTACCATAGCTGTCGAACCAGGACGAGCAGACGGTTTGGATTTTCAAACAGGTTAAACAAAAATAAACTTTTTAACCTTAACTTCTGAAATATGCAGATTCACACTCTAATACTACATATGGTTCTGCATAATTTATACGAATAAACACTTAAAACTATAATTAATGTTCTGTATTTTCAGACCTTATCTGTCAATCTTATTCTTCTTGATCAATGTGAAGGACAAAATTGAATTTGCAGCTCGTATGTAAAAGTTTGCTTTGTTATTTGTTGTTCGATCGTTAGGTTTCTTTGTTAGTTCCTTGGCTGCTGTCTGTCCTCAGGCTTCACTTACTGTGGCGCTGAGCGATGTGAAAGGTCCTTGAACTGTGCAGACAGGAACACACGCCAGCTTGTCACTTTTCATCAGGTCAGCCGGTGACCTGATAAGCATAGTGGGCACCTTGTTTTGGAGATTAAATCTATATGCTTTAGTATAACCAAGTTGTTGTTTTTTTACTAATATTTTATTCTTTCCATTTTGTTCCCCTTGTGAAATTTAAAGAAAATCTATCTTTTAGCTTTTGTTCAATTTACATTTTTCCTATTATTCCTACTACTAAATAATTTGCACAATCAGCTAAAAATCTTATTTTTCATTCTGCTTGTCCTCTTTTTGCCACTGAACTGCTGACTTGTTTTCTAAAAACTAAAACCTATATAAGGATTCTTGTCTTTCTCCTTAGAGGAACCCAAACTCCCACCGACCATTTTATTAGGTAAACCCTGGTAGTTTTACGTTTAGTCGAGCATCTGCCTTCAGAAATCCCTGAAATCTTCATTGCAAGATAAAATAAGGAGTCTTAAACACTAAGACGATAATACTCAAGTAAGCTATTCCCATCATTAAACAACCAGCGTCAGCCTGACCTCCTGACGCAAGGAAAGATGGATACATGCTAACGTTTATGATGACTTTTGACCCCACAATCAGAATAAAAGACAACATCTTTACATTGTGGTTGTCCAATTTTGACATCACTGGCATCTGTAGCTCATCTGAGGTTTTTCAAAAATGGTTTTTCCGCTAACGATCGTCGTCCTTTTATTTCAAAAAGGCGTTTCTGACGGCACTCTTTTTATTCGTTCTCTTGTTTAAAGACGCCAGTAGATGGGCATCCTTGCATCAAAGATCTCATTCAAAGTCACTTGAGTTCCCTTTCCTTCCCATTTTCACCTTCAGTTTAAAGTTAAGCAAGTACTCTTGCTACCACGTGATTGGCTGACCTGTGTGTTTCTGTTGAGATGCGGGCGGTAAACCCTGACAGAATGGACGACGAGTTCTTAGCATGGCTGAAACCCTGGCCAGGTTAAGCAGGCTAATGGAGTGGGATTTATAACGGCACATTTATAATTTTTATTTGTAGAATCTATTCATATTTCTTCTTCTTTTCGAGAAACTTGTAAAACGGGCATTTCTTTTTGTTTTCTTGTCACCCAATGCGACCTTACAGAACTGAATCCAACTTATTGTCAGAAATATTTCACAATAAAGGCAATGATGAATGCCCACTCCTAGTAGGAACCATAACTAAACACTATCTTTATGTGAAACTTTCTCAATAAATCTCATTTAATACAAATAGCCTTGATTGTTGATTTAAGTGGAGATGACTTGTGATTTATATCAATAAGGTAGTGGTGGTCTCCCTGCTGCCACATGCAGATCTAACAGAATTGCATCCTTAGAGCAACAAATGTTGTCGCTTTGTCCCAATAAGAGTCGATTAGATTGCAGCAACCTTCTATTCTATCAAAAGTATGGTAAATGAAAGGTCCTACATTTATTAGAGGCTTTATCTGTATTCAATGAGGAGATGTAAAGCAAAGCTTTTTATTAGATCTTTTTACTTTTAATAATCCAGGCTGAAATACATGTGGTTTTGTTTAGCTATTAGCTGCGGCTGCCGGTTAGACTGATGGATATAATAAAGCTCAGCTTGTGCAGTTTTATTAAGGAACCTGGGAAAAAAAATAAAATAGAACGCTATTTTATTCATGTCTTCTGTGCAGCAGCTGACATAACGGCAGGCTGAGAGGAGGAAGGAAATGACAGCAGGATGAAATGAGTTTTAGATTTATAATCCTTCAGACGTGACCCCCATTTCCTGCAGCTTGACGTCCCGGGGAAATGTCATGTCAGACCCGTGTTGGTCAGATCGGATGGACAGCAGGGAGAGGCATCATCACACAACCACACACACAACAGACACACTCTGCTTTCCTGTGTTTTTAGTTTTTATACTGTCATATACAGTAATTGTTGCACCTTTCCTGGGCATAGATCCCATCCTCTTGTGCATACTCAGAAATGTCAGTCCAGAAAACAGCTCCATATGAAGGAGGGAGGCATTTTTGCTTCCAGAAGTATCACAGGAATATGTAATTTCATGTTATAGTTGAGGATTAGGGCCTTAAGGGGGATAATGGCACCACCAAGGTTGATTTTAGCTTCTTTTTTTTTTTAAAAGTACTTATTAAAAACATCCTTTCCTCTGTCGGTTTAAACACAAACAAGCATATTCTCCATTTACACAACTTTAATCTTTAAATGTGTGTATATATATATATATATATATATATATATATATATATATATATATATATATATAAAATTGGGAGGGGACTTGTATGACCTCAGTCGTGGTTGAAGTCGAAAGCATGCAGTCTGTCAAGAGCGGAGGAGCATGATTTCTCTGCCTTTCTGTCGGCACAGCTTTACCTCTCTGTGGGAGCAGCCAACCACTCGCTGCAGACAAATGCACAGCGATGAGACGAGGAGCCCACTGAGCCTGCCGCACTACAACATTAACATGGAGAGTCACGCTCCTTCCTCTCTGCACCAGCGATCTTCTTTTTCCATTTCTGTCTTTATTTCTTTCTTTTGGAGAAACCTGGCTTAGTTTCCACAAATGCAGGTTCGCCTATTTTACGTTGTTGCAGAAATGCAGTTAAAAAATCTTTTTAACATCTCGTTTTATGAAACCTCAATGGTTATTTTCTCCCATCAAAGTCCGTCACAGTAGCTGGAGCTCAGAAGTGACTCATGGGTCGAATCGTTTCCCCCTTTTACCCTCATGTTTACCCCTGACTTGGTAGGGCAGGGTCTGTGGCTCTTGTTGGAACAATGCTGACTACAGTAATTTTCTTCTTACAACAGTGTAAAAGTAAGAATATATATCTTTTAGAATATTGTTTTCACTGTTTAATAAATTATAAGCCGTAATAACCCGTAATGCCACACAGACATGAGCCAGTGTAAGATTCTTAATGTTTCAAAGCCAGGTTGCCCTTCAGCAGTCTGTCGTATAATTGATATGTTGCTTATAGCCTGATAGTGATAATGCATTCAGAAATATCAGAGCTGGATTCATGCCTCCTGACCTCCAACATTGACTTGTGCTTATTAGTCCATGAGCACGGGACTATACCCTATGTTGCCCTGTAATTAGTATTGAATGCACGTTCTTATAAGTGGGCCTGAACAGACGGGACTCCAGGTCTTAAATCCTCTGAGTTGTCCGTAGAACTAGAGAAATGCTTTGTTAACTCTCTGTTTGACTGTTTTTCCACTTTAAAGGTATAGGAGAGGATCTTCAGCTCATTCTCATTTTTGCAACACTGCGCATGTGCCACCTCATCTCCAGTAACGCCCCCTGATATCGGGATCGCGCACGTCCTCAGCGTATGCGGTCGGTTTACATCTGCCGGACCACAGCCTCTGGCGCCGCATTGGACTTATTACAGAATTGATTGCTTTTACAGCAATGAATTAGCTATCAAAAGGTTATTTGTTTAGGATAATGCTTATACAAAACATTTGACAGTAATTAATGATTATCAGTGATAAAAAATCATGCCATTGGGTAGTAATTCCACATAAGGCAAGGCAAGTTTATTTGTATAGCACATTTTTGTGTACAAGACAATTCAAAGTGCTTTACATAAGAAAAAAGATCAGAAAATGAAACTATAAAATCAGCTTTGAATTTAAAAGAAATAAAATAAAAATACAAAAATAATAATAGTACTCAGTTGCTATATGCACCGTTAATATACATAAAGGCTGCACAGCTAGCGTTTTCTGACGGACCCTGCACAGCGATTACAACACTTGTGTCAAACCAACACAAATCCTTCTAAATGAGCAGGTATAAGCACATTACCTGTCTAGCAGAAACTCCGTGACGAGTTGATTGGTTTTGAATCCCTTTTCGGCTTTCAATGCCCGCCACCCCACAAAGCAGGAATCTCCGAGACAAACTCGTGTTTTGTTCATCTCTGCAGCCGTCTTTCTTTTTTTCTCAGCGACTTCAAACACGGTTTTTCTCTTGCGAGCTTCCATTATCGCTGCCGTACGGGGAGAACCTCTCTTCAATGGTGAATGATGCGTCTTGTCCCGTTTTACTTGCTAAACAACAATCTTCGCTTGCGCGAATTCAAACGTGAGCGCGCATTGTACGGGTCGGGTGGGTGTGGACATTAGCGATGTACGTCATCGCGTACATTTTATTTCCCCATTGACCGCCTGTTATTTTTCACCACCGTTCGTTTTTGATTGGCTGTCATTTTTCTACTGAAAAGATCCTCTTCTATGCCTTTAACTTTTCAACCTTCATAAAATATTTTCATAAGTTTTGTCTGTCATGGCCCGAGGGGGTTCGTATCGCTTTAACCGGCACGAAGCATCTCTGAGGAGGGTGGCAGGAACCGTCCCACACAAAACCACTACAAATGCATATGCCCCCGTTTCTTATTTAAAACATCATCATATGACATTGTTTCGCCACAATTAGATTCATTATCTCATCGCTTTTAATCCTTCAAACAGCCACTGGAAACAAAAACCTACTTCCGTCCAACTGTCTACATTTAGGCAAAACACTACCGCTTTAGTCCTAACTATCTACCTAAACTGAGACCTCTTTAGTGTTGCTTTTAAATGACGTGGCATTAGATGTACGGTACTTATTTTGGAGACATAAAATATTTTCGAACTGCTCTATACCTGTCCTGTAAGCAAGAGAGAAGGGAAGGGAACCTTTCTCAGCCAGCTGACAGAAAGTTCACAGCCACATGTGGAGGATATCTAACATGACTATGACTGTTATGTTGATTAACCGATACTCACAGACAACGTATATATTTCCTTAAACTTTATATACCATGTTTAAGCCATTAATGCCATCTAGATTGCGTCTTTGCATTATGTAAACTCTCCTACAAACAACATCGGTCCAACACAGGTATGTTAATAAGCCGATATCAATGTTGACCCAGATAAGTCATGCGTACTACCTTTCTTTCAACTTAAAAACTAGGAAGTCTGATCTCCGCTTGTAGAACGATTTGAGATTTCCAATCAGTTTAAATTGAACCTATTGATATTTGCACAATAACTCTATAATGTCTTGCTGAAAATCCTTCAATATTTTGGTCCCCAGTTTCCTTGCCATGACAACAGTCACTTTTATGTTTTTAAAGCTTCACAAATAGGTAAAAGGCCCAGTGTATGTACATTTTATCAACACCATTAGAACAGTAACACTCAAAGTTACTGTCATATGTAGTTTATGCCATTTTAAGTCTTAACTGTGTTTTTCTTCCTCTTTAAGGTGTTGACGTTTGGTGAAGTTTAATAAGCGTCTATATGATAAATAAAGCATTGCCGTATTGCCCGGGTGGCAACCCTAGAAAATTATGTCTTTGAAATGAAGAAAACACTGACAGAACTGGAATTAGTAATGCATTTTTATTTTTAGATAAATCAAACTAAAGGATCACCATAAACTGTTTTGTATCTAATTTAAAGCTTCTTTGTTCCTCTGATTTGAACATTTTGCTCCTCGTCTTGATATCCTAAAAAAAAAAAAAAACATTTTTAATAAGCCAAACATGTGCTCAATTATTTTTAGGTTATTTTTAATGCACTGCAGTTTTTAACTCCTGTTTCTGTTCAGCTTTTTTCTGTTGTGCGCTTTCTTAGTAGGAATTTGTCCACATTGTAATAAAATGTTAGACTTAATCCTTTATATTTCTCATGTCAACTATTTCTTTATGAAAAAAACATGGAAACATTTTTTCTTTATCCTTTTGTAGACGTTGTTTTTGGGATGTTGTGCCTCAGCCTATAAAAACGTTTGGTCTCTGTACCTGTCTCTTGCCTCGGGCAGACTTGGAGGTGGAGTTCGGTTCGCCTGCTGCTGCCTGACTTGGAATGAGACCCAGTTTTCACTGACACAGCCCGATGTCGCTAGAGATTTCACATTCGCTTTCATATCTGACTCTCCATCTGGCTTATTTGTTTTGGAGTCGAGGATTAAATCTTTGCCGCCTCATATCCGATCAAACGGAGCTCTTACAAAAGTAATATAATTTTTATCTCCGTACAGCAGGATTTGGAGTTAGGAGGAAATGTATAGCTGGTATACTTCTCGAAGTGAAGCAAAGTGCTTAAAAATTCAGGGGAAAGATGTTTATATCTGTTGCTCTGACACATTCATTCGTTCATTTATGGAGGATTTTCAGCTTGTTTTTTTTTTGTGTGCTGCAGAGAGAGATGAAGGAGCAGCTGTCAGCGCTGCAGGACAGCGAGAAGGGACACACCGAGGCCCTGCAGCTTCTACAGAGACAACTCACTGAGACCAAGGTACTGTAAGCATATCGTTTTTTAACACAGAGCAAAAAAAAAATCTCCCCAGAGTCACTTTCTGTGTGGTGTGTAAACTCCGCTGCTCCAAATTACTGTTATCTAAAGCTCCAGAGAAGCTTCATCTGGAAAAAAACACACATTTATTATCAATCAGGACCAGCAATTTAGTCATTAAGGTAAATACTGTAAACGTTTTTTATTTCCAAGAGTCAAAATGTGCTATTTATATATTTTCTAAAAAGGTTTTAATTCAAATAACTGATTCTTGCTTTTCTGTGATTTTTGAACTGCTTCTCTAGGTTTCTCTAAGTATACATGGGTGATTAAAACTAAAAAAACATCAATAAAAAAGGCAAAACATCTGCTAAGTGTTCCTTAATTTAAACAGTAATGTTGAATCACCGAAAAATTGAGGATTTAAGATCATAACTTATGCATCAGGCATTATTATAACCAGAGCTGCACAGATGAATCTGTAAGTGCACAAAAAAAAGTGACTGTATCCTAGTAAGAGCTCCCGGGGTGCACCAAACAGTTTACGGGGCGCGTCCGCTCTACGTGTATACCACACAGCACAGCATGTGTATTTCAAAGTCAATTTACTTACTTGTGCACCAACTGCGTGAGTCCTGAATTTAATATAATATGCTGGATGTTGGACTGGATATCTGACACAAAACTAATCAGCACATCTCCAAACCCAACCTTGATCTGATTGTTGCAGCAAGCTGTTTGTTGATGCGTTTACTGACCAAAAACAAAGAAAACAAAGAAAGCGAGGTTTCAGTTTTGATGCATCACCTTATGGTGCTGAAAACTGGCTCGTTTTGTAGCATTTGCAGAATAAATCGGTAGTAATTTTTTCACATCTACGTTTGTTAAGCAGCTAGTGTTTTAGGGCACTGAGAGATTTTAGTAATTCATTCCCGAGTCAAATGATTGTTTTCAATGGCTCTAGCTTTATCAGGCATTGATGGGACTGCAACACTGAAGTGCATGCCAAAACATGTTTACTTCACAGTAGACAGTGTTTGTAGGGTCCAATGGGTCTTACTCTCTAATAATACAAGTCCATGCAACCCTTCCTTCAAGGCTGAACTGTTGTAACTCTTTAGTATCAGAAGGTCCACAAAATTTAGATCATATAAATCAGATTGAACCATTGCAGCATAGATCATATTTTAGCTCCCCTTTATTGCTTCCCTGTTTAATCCAGAACAGATGTTAAGATTTTCCTCAGCACGTACAAAGCAGTTAGTAAGCATGCATCCGAGATCTGATTACTAGAGTCTCTAGAAGTAAAAGTGTTTACTTTTCATTAACACGGAAAATACCCCTGAATCTGTTCTGCTTCTTTTTAAAAGTATCTGCTGTTTCTCCACAAGCCACCAGTGGACGGCCAGTCATACCTACCCAGGTTGTGTTGGACGTTTCTTCTTGTTAAAGGGGAGTTTTTCCTCTCCATTGTCTCCACTACATTTATGCTCATTATGCCGGATTGCTGTATCAGTATCAGGTTCTGTCTGTGCATGCTCAGAAGGAGTAAATGCTGCAAGTCAACTATCTAAATGCAATCTCCTGGGTTTCCTTAAAAAAAACATCGAAACTAAATTGAATAATAAACTTTAGATAATTTTTTTTCAAGTGCCATGAGATGATGTTCTTGAAAACCTTCATTATATGGATAAAGTCAGCTGAATCTAAGTGGCATCGATAGAATACAAAAGTAACTTGTTACTATGTATGATTCATATAAACATTGTTTTGGTATCGGAAGTGAAAAAGTGTTATTGGGAAACTCGTACTACACAGTAATATGCAATAATTACACACAATGAAAACTGTCTTAGCTCTTCCGCAGAAACTGATATTTTCAGCCTTCCCTTTTCTGCTCTGCTAGCAGTTGAAATATCAGTTATCATTGCTTCTAGGTATTTCAGCTTCCCACTCTGCATTTTTTTTCAAATGTTTTAAATATGCGCTTCAGTGTAACAGTAACATACAATTTATTCTGTTGCTGTTCTATATTTTATAATCTTGAAGTAATGGATTCTAATAAGGTATTTGTGCTTTGTTCATTAAAAAGTAAACAGATTTCAATGCTAAAAAAAGCTTTTTGTGAAATAAACAGCGTTATAGACTGAAAGGAAGAGTGACTGGTGTTAACAGGAGATTTCTGATGGCTGATTACTGGCTTCCTAAAATAACAGCAGCAACGTTTGGAACTGATGGGTTTTGTTTTTGCTGCTGTTATTTGCTGTTTTATGTTGGACATCAGATTGACGGAATAGATTTAGTGTAATTAAAACCCTAAAATAGCATCGATAAACATCCTGTACTGGCAACCCCCTACAAATAATTATAAATATTTGATTGTATTTACGTAAAAATATGGAATCGGATACAATATATGCATCTTTAAGAGAATTTATTCAGTAAAAATGTAAAACTAATAAATCGTTTTTTATTATGTAATACAACTTATTTATTTGAGACATTTAATGGTGCATTTATTCCATAATATACTTAGTTATGTAATTTGGCTAGTTTAATTTTAATAACAAACAGAACAGAAACAACATTCCCTTTACCTGTCAAAATGCAGATTTTATATGAAGGCCTTTTTTTATTCTTAAAAACCATTTGGGGCTTCAGATCCTTTTTTTGGACCTTATGTTTGTGCCCAGTCGTGGTTAAAGTCAAAGGAAGTCAGTCCATGATACTCTCGTTGAATTTAAAGCCCACATGTACTTCTTGAAGTATGCCGGCTAACATACTTGTTCCCATTCGCTCCCATTATTACCACATTAGACAGTTATGCGGGAATTTCCCAACTGAATGCAGTGAGCAGTCTTCTTCGTTTTTCCAGTGCCTGTGGGTTCTGATATCATCTATAAATCTGTCATTATGTGGATGATTGGTAGCCTATGAAGCCGCTGTGGAATGTTTGGTTTCTGATTATCGCCCCTCCACACATCTTTGGGTTGCCAGGTGATTTCTAACAACATGTTTTGAGCAGCTTTTTGGTCGTTGCCATAATAAGTTAGCCACACACCATTATTCATGGACACGCTCGTCACTCTCTCCTGTGACGAGACTTGGATTCAATGGAGGTTTCGGTTTCTTCCTTTGGGAGGTTGAGTTTTTAACCCATCAAACATTAATTTCTGTTTATCGTCTCTGCATCACTCGTCGTCTTGTCCATCTTCTGCCTCTTGAACGTTTTATTGACTTTCTCCAGCTGCCTTATATCAGTCTTTTCCAGCTCGCTGGAAATGAGCTGACCTCATTAGGTTTACATCCATTTGCAATGAGCGCCGTTCCTGGAAGCGGGCCACACCGTGACGGCATTGATCTCCGATGCATTTAGGTAGCCGACAATGAAACGGCTCCCCGCTTTTGCTCTCCATCTCGTTCAGTCGAGAGTTGAGGGAACGAGCTCTCTGACCAGGAGCGATGCAGATTTGATGTATGCTGCCGTGCTTCTTTGTTCCTCCTAATAAAAAAAATCGGGGCTGCTATGTCCTCACCAGGGGGTTCACTAAGTGACATCTTGCCACGAAAAGTGCTCAACCTGACGACTGTGACGGGTTCACACCCACTCGGTGCCATCACGGCCTGCTGGGCCAAAACAACAAACACGTCAGTGTGACTGATAGCTGCTCGGCTGTAGTCGTCTGGCTCTCGTCTCCTCGCTATCAGTTCAAATCTTAACTAGGTAGGAAATCTCTGGCTTGCTGAGGGATCGCCGATTTAAACAAACTCCTGCAGGAAGTGAGAGATAACCTGTCTGTACCTACCAGCAGGAACATGTCGACTGTCTGAAAAGAGGAAATTGTGGGCGTGAGGGATAAAAATGGAAGTTCAGAGAAAAAGAATGCCTTTTGTTTCGTTTTCTTAAATGTTACAGTGGAAGTTATAAATATAATTGAAACCAGATTTTCTTCACACTCCGGCTCCAGAACTGAAATATCATGGAAAATCTTACAATATTAAGGTATTGTCTATTCAAACCACCTGATCATGTCAACATGCAGCTAATTTACTAATACGTTTTCTTGGTTAATTTTATTTTATTTTTTTGAATCATAATCCCGACTTAAATTTCATAAACGTCATAAGTGCTCAGCACTGCACAGTCTGTGTGATTCTCAGGAAAGAAAAAGTGCAAATGATTAACTGGGTTGTGCATTTCTAGAAGAAACATACTTTCCTCTGATTTATTCCTTTGTTTTTAAACAGGCCTTCTGTCTTTTTTAATCCTCTGCTCTGAGTATTTCTTAAGTTGCAAATCTAATGTTATTTCTTTCTCTAAACCTACAGAGTTTGCTCTACGCCACCTCTTTACTTTTAGTTGTTCTTGCTGCTATAATTTTAATGGCTTTACCTCATCTTTCTGCCCACCGTCCTCCCACTCAGCTCGTCCTTTGTGACTTTTCATGTTTGCCTTTTATTTTATTTATTTGTTTCTGGTTGAAAACTCTTTCCTGGCTTCTATGCAGCAGGATGAAATACTGGTTAGACGGTTGTTTACACACGCTGCTCCCGAGAGTCTCCTAAAATCAATACATTTACACAATGAATCAATGAATTACTGTTTATGTAATATTAACAGAGTTTAGAGTGTTGTCCAAACCCTTGATTTATTGATTCTTGTGTAATTAGAGTTCACTGGTTTTTGACCTCAACTCTCCACAAATGAGCTAAGTGAAGCCATGGAGTCTCCATTTTATGGCTGTATGTTATCAACACATCTTACATGGGTTCAGCTTTTCTAACCAGGACGTTTCCTTAATTTCCAGTCCTCAGCCAAGAGTCTTCGCGCCACCATCGGCGATGCGTTCGAGCGGCTCCACCGCTTCCTCCGAGAGCGCCAGAAGAGCATGCTGGAGGAGCTGGAGATGGACACGGCCCGAAAGCTGTCCGACATCGAGCACAAGATCCAGCGCTACAGCCAGCAGCTGCGCGACGTGAAGGAGGGAATCCAGATCCTGCAGGAGCGCCTCAACGAGACCGGCTGCCACGACTTCCTGGAGGGCGTGGCCATCACCTCCGAGAGGTGCGTGTTGAATCAAGTATTTGGATGACAGAGGACATCCCATGTTTTATTTGTGAAGATAGTTTAGATTGTGTCGAATGTGGGAAATCTGCTGACCAGTTAGAGAAAGTCGAGATTTGAGCAACGGCGCCGGGTAATCCCTGAGCAGATGGCGCTTTGGAGCTGAATTAAACCAGATGTACCGTCTAATCAGGAGGTGGATGATGAGGATTAATTGAACTGTTTAATATCTCAAGGCATAAAAAAACAACAAAAATAGTTTAGGAGCAAACAAAAAAGAATGAATTGGCAAACTTCTTAAAATGTTATAATACCAGGCTTATGTGATTTAATGTACATCATTAAAAATTAGCTTTAGGAGCTCCTTGTATTCACAAAGATGTAATTATACAGTGAAGCTTTCTTCTCTTAGCAAAAATCGTCAATGATCTTCTTCTGTATTTAATCTACAACAAAGTTTTAATCCTATAGGCTCCAACCAAAGTCCTCAAGATCTGTCCTGCAGGTTTTAGATAAATCCCAGCTTGAGCAACCCTGAGTCACACAAAAAAACTCTTTATTAGGTTTTTGCCAAACCTGTTGTCAGTTTGAAGAGTGAGTTCAATCTTATGATGGACCAGGGATGCATTAAAAACCCAAGATATCTAAACTTAACAAAAGTTGGAGGCCTCTTTTCTAGGCTCTGGTTGTGTTTTCTTTCTCGTGCAAAAGCATGGTACAGTGAGGCATGTTTTTATTCCTGAAATCTAAAGCATGAAATGCAAGCTTTTAGGTGTATGGCTGTAACCGTAGTGCGAATTCATGTCTCTCTCAGAGAAGCTCTACAAACATCTTGGGTTAAAAGAGTAAACATACAATTAAAAATAAAAAAAGGAACAAAGAAAATATAGTAAACACTTCGGTTTTAATAGTAAACCTAACTGGTTAGAGGTCTATGGAAACCCCTAAGGTACTTTTTTTTTCTCACAGGCTTTTTATTTTTAGGAATGAATAGTAGAGAAAGACTTTTTTGTGGCATGCTGTACGAGCAATAATCTGGGGTAACAAGATCAGAACCAGGGACTTAAAAAGACTCAAAAACCTGATTAATAAAAGACTCCTTTAAGGTTGTTGTTCCGAAATATCTGGATATTATAGTGTTGACCCTAAGCATGCTCTTCATGACAACGTTTTCAACGCATGTCTTCAGTCACACTCTTCTTATTTACGACTGTAATACTGACTGCTAAAGGAGATCCTTCCTGCCCGCAGCGATCAACAGCTGCAACTCTTTGACGGAAATTTGTCTGAAATGAACCAGAAAAACATTTAATTTCCCTCTGGGGTAAATAAAGTATTTTACAAATTGCGTTATAATTAATCTCACAGTGAAATTGGGTTTAGTTCTCCAGGTCTGCTTATTATGAACAAATTTCAGGTTACTCTGAGAACGTGGCTCCTTTATTTTTTTTTTGTGGCTCGGTTTTCAAGGATTAAATCATTTCTATTTCTGTCACTCGTAAGACAACACCGGCTTTAGCAGGGAAGTTAATGCAGAACAGGATGGCTGCAGGTTAGGATGCTCATGTTGGCAAGGGAGAAGCTTGAGTTAGTGGTGTTATTAATTATTTATGACGTGTTTCTTAGACGAGGGCGTGTAATGGAAATCTTAAGAGTCAAAATGTGTCTTCATATAAAGTAGCTTACTATCCTGCACTTGCAGGTGTATATAAGGTTTTTTATTCTGCCATTTACATCCATACGGCTCATGATTAACAATGCCATTTACCAGGTGATGGAAGATTGAAAACGCAAACATAAAAAACTGATTTCTTCAAGCATGGAAAGCCGAGGCTGCATAACACATGTCGATATTAAGTTACAAATGACGACCTCAGTTCAGACTGTTATCGATTTTGCTTTCCAGGGTTAAAGGGAAGATACATGAGACCAATCTGACGTACGAGGACTTCCCGACTTCCAAGTACATGGGACCCTTGCAGTACACAATATGGAAATCCCTCTTCCAGGACATTTCACCAGGTAACCGAACGCGACTCAAACACTAACGACAGCATTCAGACATGAAGGCTGTCTGACTGCTGTGTGATGCGTTTGCTGTTTAGTTAGACTAACAGATCAATATCATTCCCACCATGTCCTTGATTAAATATGAGGCATCGTTTGTTAGAAACGCCAGTATGAATCGCTCCGATTTAAACCTTCGGTTGTTTGTTTGAAAGCGGAAGCAGCCTATTTAGGGTTGTGTTCCCAATTTGCAGGATAAACGTTGAGATTAAACAAACAAGATGCTGCATGTTAATAAATTATGAGCTGCCGGTTGGATTTATCATCCCTGAGCAAGCATGAGGGAAATCTGAGGAAAGTACTTTTTTTATTTTGTTGTTTTTATTAGCATCGTAAAATTGTGACATAATAAAAACATTTTTTACAATATTGATCTGTTGGGTTTTTTTTCCACAAAGGAACATGAGGAATTAATTTAAAAAAATAAAAAAACATGTAAAAAGATTATTGGTGGAGGCGACTGCACTATGAAAGGTCTGAACCGTTTGGTAGTTTTACGGCTACCAGCAATAAAAGTATATTTCCTGCTAGAGGAGGAGAAGCTGTGAGGTTTTTTCTTCGTTCTGCATTTTTATGAATAGCTTGTATATCTGGGCAACCGAGACGTTCAGCTAACTGCCCGGCTTCTAATCAACGCTGTATTTGCAAGCATATATACCCAGTCTACAATAATGACTCGGAAACATTTGCTATTGTCTGACACGTCTTAGTGTTCAGGTTGTAAATCTGTGCATTATTTGGGGCGGAAAATCAACAGCGTGCAGATGTTACGGTAATGCGATAATGGACGCCACGTTGCTCTCGGCCGTATTCAGGAACTGAAGTTGAAGACGGCCTTCTCCCAGATGAAAAATTGACTGTCTCCGGCGGCGGCTCGGTGCTTTGAATGCCTCACCCCCCTTAGCCCAGACCCGTTTCTAATTGAAAAGCTACGAGAAAAGCTGCGGCAGGAGAGGATTTGAATAAAATTGGAAAGCGGGAACAAAATGAAATAGGGAAGTCAAAGACGCAGCAGGCTTCTGTATTTTCATACAAAAAAGAGACTTTGATAAAATCAGATTGTGTCTTGCACAGCCTCAGGCTCCTGATGTTGATGAATTTCCCTGTTTGAAGGTCCTGAGTGGAGCTGGACTCCTAGCAGCCATCTCTCACTCACTGCAGATAATTCATGGCGCACACAGAGGATTTTTTTTTTTTGTTATTGTGCGCTCTCAATCAGTTCTCGCTTTGTCAGCCCGCAGGGAAGGCCAGACAGTTTCTTGGCCTCACTTGACTGGCTGCTAAATGGAAAAATTGGTTGCGATCCATCTGCAGCAGTTGCCAGAGAGGCAACAAAGACATTTCTCCCAATCAGCCCTGAAATTCACTCTTGGAGAAGGAGGAACAACTCCGAGCTGACTTAAAAAAAAAAAACCGTCGGCCAGGACAATTTGAATCTCCTCTGTGTGTTTTTCTTGGTTCTGTTTTTCATTTGACCCAAACAGGCGCTCAGCGGATGAATCTTTAATGAGTCGGTTGTAACAAACACTTGAGCTGTCATTGACCAGCGAACAAGCTGCCATGTCCGCTGGCAGTTCGCCACAAAATTCACCTCCATCTATCCTTCCCGGTGTAATTGCAGAACAGCTTGAGTTAAAAAAAAGAGAAGAAAATCCCTTTCACTGAATCTGATACATGTAAGAAAGTAAAAGTGAGACGTTTTGTAGTGGGGAGCGTAAAAAACGAATGCCTGCAACAGATGATGATGTGGCTCTTTGCCAGGGGCAACGTTCAATTGAGATGGGGATTCGTTCAAAAAGTGAATAAATTATCCAGTTTTCTTTTTGCCCCCCCTGTATTGATTATCACGATAATTCATGTCTGTTAAATCCAAAACACCTACAGCTTACTGGCATTGATGTTCACTGAAGGGATTCTTTAAAGCTTTAGTTTGAAATTCGTAGGACCTTTATGCTGTTTATTAATTTCCAGCATGTCCATTCTCATTGCGTTATTGACATTATTGGCATTAGGAACACTTAAAACAAGAACAAGTGCTTCTCTCATTCACTTGGACAAAGAAAAAAGACTATTATTTTGCAGCTATTTGCTGATTAAAGAAACATTTTCCTACCTTTAGTTAGTCATAAGCAATGCTCAAATTAGCCTGGCTGTTAACTATATCGTAACTCTATCTTACGTGTTTATATCTGTAAGATTGAACTTTTTTTTAAATATTCCTGTTGCATAAAGTATTTAGAGTGTTTTCAGTGGCTGAGATTTGCCCTCTATGCTTCATATGAGCATAGACAATCTTTGTAGTAAAAGTGATCGCGTCTTCATTCAACATACAAAACAGTTTTCTCTGAACTAAACTGTTGGGTAATTTTTACCTTTTAAAACACCTTTTATGATTCATGCTTTCTTTTAATCACCAGATCACCTTCCTGTTTTTTTTAGGCTGGATGTGTTTATCACACCCCTGATGGAGATCTGAGGTGTTTTACATCAGGGGAAGCTATGCTTGCCAGAAGCTCCACTGGGTATAAACGGAGCATAAAGCGCATAACTGCGCGGAGACTTGGACGTCCTACAGAGCCTGGAACGGAAACTTTTGCTCCCTTCCCTGTAATTACTGCCTCTGTGTTGTTTAGACTTCTGACGTGGGTTGTTGTTGCTGAAACTATGCTGTTCTGCAGAATGCTCCACTTTAAAGACTTGGTGTTGAGTATAAAAACGAAGATGTGATTTAGTCGGCCCTGTTGATGCAGCTGTTGTGCAACGCTGATTGCTGTTTTTTCGTTCTCCATTGTGCCGAGAACATTTGGCCTGTTTTAGTCCTACACTTAATAATAATATTACAATGGATAGAAACACAGCCAAAAGTTGTTAAAGATTGAGAACATTACATCTGAAACACCAAACCTGGGAATCGGTCATGAAAATGGTCATAATTGTTGAGTTTGTGTTTTTGCCATGAACGTTTTGTATACAGATTCATCCAGGTAGGAGGAAGAAGTCAGGAGAGCTGTTTAGTGGCCTGGACACCTAACAAACCAGCACCGTTAGCCCAGGTTTTAAAAACTTAAGCCACTCCTAGTTAGACAGTAGGCATCGCACTTCTCATGCATGACAGCAGGTCTGTCATTCCTACTAGTTAACTTTCACAGAGCTAACTTTGTCTTCTTATCTCGTCTCTGTTTTGCCGGTTATTGGCTATGCATCACTTTGGCATCTATTGTTTGGAAGCCACCTTAAAAAGTAAATTTCTTTGTGTTTTGGGGGTTTTATAACAAGAAATCAACTTAAGATTTCCTCATGAAGTCTTTACAGATACAGATATTATCGTCATTAGTGCTGTTTTTACTACAGAGAAGTATATTTTAAAATAAACAACCATACTTTATAAATCCATGAAAATGCAGAAATATCATCTATAACCTGATCGGTAACCTTTTAAGCGGCAACAGCTCCTTTTTCTTTTTTTTTATTCTTCTCACCAACAGTGCCAGCAGCCTTGACCCTTGACCCCATAACAGCCCACCAAAGACTGATCCTCTCGGACGACTGCACCATCGTGGCCTACGGGAATCTCCACCCGCAGCCCCTGCAGGACTCGCCCCGGCGCTTCGACGTGGAGGTGTCCGTCCTGGGAGCCGAGGGCTTCCTGACGGGCGTCCACTACTGGGAGGTGATGGTCTCGGAGAAGACGCAGTGGATGATCGGCGTGGCCAACGAGACTGTGAGCCGCAAGGGCAGCATCCAGATCCAGCCAAGTCGTGGCTTCTACTGCATCGTGATGCACGACGGCAACCAGTACAGCGCCTGCACCGAGCCCTGGACGCGCCTCAACGTCAAGAGCAAGCTGGAGAAGGTGGGCGTTTTCCTGAACTACCCCAAAGGCCTGCTTATATTTTACAACGCGGACAACATGTCCTGGCTCTACACCTACCGGGAGAAGTTCACCTCCAAGGTGTTTCCCTACTTCAGCCCGGGCCAGAGCCACGCCAACGGCAAGAACGTGCAGCCGCTGCGGGTGAACACCGTGCGGCTTTAAGAGCGCTTTACGTTTGAGAAAAAAAGATTCATAAATCGTAGATAACAGAGGTGTTTAAAAAATGTTAAGTGGGGTGTTCAATACATTTTCTTTAGTTCTGTCAAGAATCATGCGTAGAAATGTTTATTAAAGTCACTGAGCATCAGCGATGACACTAAGTGGAGAAACCTCAGTTCTTTTAGGGTTTGACAGAGAAAAGACGGGAAAACGAGGAGCGTTCCTGCTAAACTAACCGTCTCAGACCCACCTTGCACACTCCCGGGCGACTCACGCTCACTATAAGCTTCCCGCCTGTCAGCCTCGATGCCGCCTGTTTGTTTCCAAACAAGTGAGCAGTGAAGAGCAGTCACTTGTCTTTGTTAAAAGCTGGCTTAGCCTCTTGTGACTGACAGCACTCCTGTCGTGTTTTTTTTACAGACAGTGATTCAGTCAAGTCAAATGTGTTGGTATCTTGTTTATATATATATATATATATATATATATATATATATATATATATATATATATATATATATATATATATATATATATATATATATATATATATATATATATATATATATATAT